>CAUYPK010068901.1:0-24262 GCA_963574355.1 Loris lydekkerianus
CTCTTACAGATAAAACTGCTATGAATATTCATGTATAGTTTTTATGCATGGATAGATGTTTTCATTTCTCTTGGGAAACTCCTAGGAGTGGAATGGCTGGGTCATATGATAGATTTATGTTTAGCATTTTAAGAAATTACCCGTTTGTTTTCTTTCTTTCCTTTCGTTTTTTTTTTTTTTTTTTTTTTTTTGAGACAGAGTCTCATTATGTTGCCCTCAGTAGGGTGCCATGGCGTCACAGCTCACAGCACCCTCCAGCTCTTGGGCTTAAGCAATTCTCTTGCCTCAGCCTCCCAAGTAGCTGGGACTACAGGCGCCTGCCACAATGCCTGGCTATTTTTGGTTGCAACCGTCATTGTTGCGGGCCCGGACTGGATTCGAACCTGCCAGCTCAGGTGTATGTGGCTGGCACCCTACTCACTGAGCTACAGGTGCCAAGCCTACCAGGCTGTTTTCAAGCGGTTGTACCTCTTTTCACTTTCACCAGTCATAAATGAGAGTTTCAGATTTTGCCCATTTTTAAATTGGGTTGTCTGTTGTCTTCCTAGCACTGAATTGTAAACGTTCATTTTTTTTTTTTTTTTTTTTTTTTTCAGACACAGGGTCTTTTTCTGCCCAGTCTAGAATGAGTGGTGTGACCATAGCTCACTGTAACCTCAAGCTCCTCTGCTCATGTGATCCTCCCACCTCTGCCTCCAGAGTAGCTGGGACTATAGGCGTGCACTACCACACCTGGCTAATTTTTAAAGTTTTTGTAGAGGCAGAGTCTCACTATGTTTGCCTGGCCTCAAATGATCCTCCTTGTCTGAGCCTCCCAAAGGGCTGAGAACACAGGGGTGAATTACCACGCCCGATTCATTTTCTTAATAGTATCTTCAAAGAGAGAAAATTTTCACTGGAGAAATTTATTGATTTATTTATTGTATTCTTTGTGCTCTGTGTGTTATATTTCAGAAGTATTTGCCAAACCTGAGGTAACTAAGATTCCCCACCCACCCACGTATTTTCTAGAAATTTTATTGTTTTAGTTCTTACAAGCAGGGTCTGTGATCCATTTAGATCAATTTTGGCCTATGGTTCAAGGTAGGGTTGCTTGCCCCAGAAGGCCACCCTTCCAGTCTGCTTTCCTCAATAAAATATGCTTTTGCTACAATTTGAATCTTATGTGCCACTCCCCTACTTAAACTCTTGTCCCCAAGGCAGACCTCATTCCCCTAAACCCAGATTTGTAGATGACAACTGGTCTCCAGCTTTTATGACCCTGTTCTATGGACACCACGGCCAATTTCCCAAACATATCAAACATCTCTGTGCTTCTGGGTTCTGCTTATACCATTCCTTCTGCCTGGAAGTGCCACCCTTTTGTTCCTTCTGTTACTATAACCTTTTGGTGTTTCTTATGGGTCCTTCGGGGATTAATTTAGAAGATGTATTAATTTAGAAACCACTGACTTATTATTAATTTAGAAACCCAGCTGACTCCAGGAGACTCCTCCAAGCCCACAGGTCATTCTGAACACCAGGTACCCACCTACCTCCCCCTCCACACTGTGAGCTCCCTCTGGGCAAGGGCAGGTGTCCCTTCATTCTGGATGTTAGCCAACACATTTAACAACCTGCTCAACTTTTTAGGACACACCAGCTGAAAATCAGCTCAGTCTTCATCCAGGACTTGATGGCAGCATGAGGCAATGAACAGAGGAGACTCAGGCCTGCCCCTGGGTTGATCAACCCTGGGCATTCACCTCTGCCCTCTGCCGGCCTCCTGGCTGTGCCCTTGGGGGATCCTTGGAGGGAGGAGGAGCTGGGGCCAGAGAGGGAATCAGAAGCTGTGGTTTTTGGCAATGCAGGTTCAGGAAGTCCAGGAAAAATGAGCCCAGAACCTCAGGATGGGTGGGGTTCGGGGCCTGAGTTGGAGCTTGAGGGGCAGCCCCAGGTCAGGGCCTATGCCCCCACGAGCTTCCACACAAGGTCACGGGGGCCCCTCGGCAGCTGTAGAGCTTTCATATGAAGCTCCCTGTTCCAGCCAGGCAGGAGGTGAGCCTGAGGTCACTCAAAGCCTCTCTTGCTCTCTCAAAAAGCCGCCTACCACAGGAGACCCAGGAGGCCAACTCAATAACCCAAAATCATAAAATCTTGAAGGCGTTGAACATTTGGACAGAGGAGCAGACACAGCAAACAAAGCCTTTTCCCAGGCAGCTCGTGTGGAACAAGCGAAACAGATTTATGAGCGTCTGGTTGAAGCCAGGTTGCGAGGCAGGTTGGGGGTGGGGGGTTCGGTGGAGACAAAGACGTTTCCAGTGCACAGGAAGGATGATAAATGGAAATTAATTGCACAGAACCCATGGCTTTGATTTAAGTCGCGTGAAATGCTGTCTTTTTCTCTGGTGTGCTTTGTTACAGGATTATTTTAAGGAACATGTAGACATTAATCAGTATTTTATGGGCTCTCCCAAGACCCCGCAAGTCTCAGTCCTTTTTCTTTTGAAAGGCAGACAATCCAAGAGTAATGCTGGACTTGGGGTGCATATTGGACTGGGCCAGCTGGGCACTCATGCTTGGCCCTGATCTTGGACTTCCAAATGTAGTTACAGAGCCTGAACCTGCCCTGATCCTGCACTCAGCAGCCTGAACAAGGGCATTCTCTGAGCCACAGGTACCATCTAAGACTCTGGACTGAGACCCACAGGCTTCATGGTGAAAGGCACCGGCTCAGCCATGCACATACACACATATGCTTGCACACTCCTACTCTCCCTGAGCACCAGATTTTGCAGACGGAGGTTCTCCAAAACCATCCCTCCCTCTAATCTGTCTCCTAAGGATCAGCTGATTTGTGGGGCCAGGGCCTCCTGACCCACTGGGGAGCCTCCCTGCTCTGTTTCCTTTCTAGCACAATCCATGAGATATGCTGCATCAGGTCCTCAGATATCCTTGGCTAGCATGGAGCAGGTGGAAGCTTATCAGGCTCTGAAGGTCCTAGGAAATGGGTTAACCAGGATCAAGAGACCCAGGAGATGGCTGCCTCTTGGGAACTCCATGTCCTTGGGGTGACCTTTCTCCTGTCTCTGCCATAGCTGCCAGGTACTCAGCTAGCCCCAGAGGATCCTGGGCTTGTCCTCAGTTTTCAGATTTCTGGGCCTGGTGTGACAGAAACCCATGGGGCCACAAGAGCACAGAGCCTGCAGCTCTCTGGAAGGCTGGGGTGCCCTAGGGATTCAGCCACTTGTTGTGCAGGTAGCCCTGTGAATTGATGTCTTTAAGGAATTTTTTAATTTGGGGGGGCCTATCTTTGGGGCTCCCTAGGAGGTAGTCACCTGATCACCACAGTCATCTAGAAGTCCAGTCCTGAGGGACAGGGGTCTTTTGGGAAGTGTCTGCAGAGCGGCCTGGTTGTCAGGACACCGTGAAGAATGAGCTAGCCTTATACTCTCCTGCCACCTTGCATACTTACCGAGGGGCAGAGGTGTCTTCCTGTCCAGAGTACCCTCTCCTTGGCCCTGAGATGTACAACTCTCTTAGACTGTGGTCTCCTCAGCCAGGGGACCAGTGGGGGCATTTCAACCCAGGACCACAGAGCAAGAGGAGCACTCAGCCCCTCATTTCTAAAAGGCAGAAGGCCCATCCACCTTTTTCATCAAACTGTCTGGGGTCAAGGTGTGACCTCAGGTCAGTCATGTGGAACGGCTAGGGTTGCAGGTAGCCTCAGGCTGCCTAGAACTGCCCACAACTTTGTTTCCTGGTGGGCAGAGAAGATGGGCCTGAGTGGCAGCCGTGGGTCCCTAGATTGCCTCTAGGGACATCAGAGTGGGTACCACTCTCACTATATTTGCTTTACAAATCTTCCCGAAGATTTTTTTATCCAGCTCCATAAAGGTTTTTAACCAGAAGCTTCATGGAGGAACCTCAAGAAACTTACTGAATCTTGCATGTATGTCACCAGGTGCTCTTTCCAGGGAAGAGCCCTAAAGATTAACAACTGCAACTGAGGGAGAGAGGGCCTGAGGGACACACAGGCCTGCACGGGCAGCCAGAGCCTAGCAGAGTCCTTCCATGTCCAAAGGCATGATGTGAGGCCAGATTTTACCCAGGAGGAAACAAAGATGCAGAGAGGTGAAGGACTTGGCTGAGGTCACACACCTGTTCAGGTGATGGGGGTGCAGAGTGGGAGGGAGGTCTGGCCTGGGCTACGGGCCATCCAAGTTGGGAGTCATCAGTAGCCTCCCCCAAAGTCTAACACACACATGCACACACACAAACATACACACACACACAAGCATTCATACATGCACAGACATGCATACACGTATAGACATATGTGCACACACATATACACTCACGCTTGTGCACTCATGTACACGTGCACACACGTACCCTCAGCATGCAGCAGAGAGAGCACAGGCTTCCTACCAGCTCCCCCACCGCGCCCTCCCTCACTCCTCCTGGGTAAGGAGCCCTCCCTCTGCCATGGGCGAGGCTTAGTGAAATAACGGATGAGGAGCCCGGAGCAGGCGCTGAGAGGCCTCAACAGGGTGGCATGCAGGCCCGGTCCAGACTGGGGCGTCACTGGAATAAAATCATGAGGCTGTAAACATAAGCGGACAATAGGGGTGAGGGGCCCTGAGGCTCCATAAAGAGCTCGGCCCAGGCCAGAGCTCAGTGCAGCCGAGGGGACACAGGCGGGGGGCTGCTTTGGGCTTGGCTGGGGCGGATGTCTCGGGCTGCGGCTGGCCCGTCCAGCCCTGAGTTGGCTGGGAGGCTTGGCCTGCACACAATAAACAACAGAGAAAGATAAATCGCGAGTGTGTCTGGAACTGGAGGGGAATGGGGAGAGGTGAGCGGGGGTCACAGGAGGCCCATCTTTTTCCTTGGCTGCTGCCCCTTCTGGGAGGAGGGCCTGGCGCTGCAGGGGGCTCCATCCAGGCCTGCTGGGGATGGAAGATGGTGGGTCTGGAGGCAGGATGCCTCCAGCAGGCAGAATCAGAGAGGGCCTTTGAAGAGAATTTCTACCTGGAAAATTCCAGAGGCATGTGCGGGCTTAGCATCAAGGTGGAGGACAGGAGGGTGGAGAGGGAGGCCTCAGGCTGGGTTGGATGAGACCTGGAGAGCCTACAGACTCTTCTGAGCTCACCTTCTGAGTATGGGCATTGTCTCCTCCACACCTGCTCCCTGTACCCCTCCCTGACTTGGCCTCAGAACCTGCCCCTCCCCAGAAGACCCCTCAAAGTATTCCTCTGGGGCAAAGCTGCCCTTGGAGCTGCATTCTGGATATCTTGCCTACAAGGCCCACAGATACCTTGCAGGTACAGGGACAGGCCCCAGATAGTCACCATCATTTCTCCTGCTAACTTCTCCCATGGGCCCATCCTGGTCCAGAAACCAGGGAGCTGGGCTCATGCGCCATCCTTGTCCTTCAGCCTTGTGCAGTCAATTTTCTCTTCCCAAGTGGCCCCCTGCTTGTCCCAGTGGTCATCGCCATTGGGCAATCCAGGCCCTGCAGTTACCACCTCCCCTTGCCCATGGGGCCTGCCATCTTGCCCATGGGGCCACCCCATGCACAACAGGCAGAGGATCTGTGGGAAATGCCCACCTGACTTTCCTGCTCCCATGACTATCAGGACCGAGGCTCACCCCCAGCCTCTGCACCTCCTCTGAGAGTCCCTCCCCCCACCCCCGTTCACCATCCCATCCATTCAAGGCCCACACCTTGTAGGGCCTTGAATTCATCATGTTTCACCCACTATCAGGTGCTTCTCATGCCACTTCCTTCCAGAATGTTCTTGCCCTCTTTCCCCTAGTCTGAGCAGGATATGGACCTGCCCTGAAAAGGAAGTTCTGGAGAGGGGCTTAGGGGAAACACACCCTTGGACTAGAAAGTTTGGTCTATGGGATCAGGGGTACAGCCTTGAAAAGGCCCAGTTATGGGTGGGGGCAGGGGTCCTGCCCTGGGAGCTGTGGCCTGATGAATGTGGTTTCATTCATCAGGCCTCTCTGGGAGGGGCAGTGGCATGGGTCTGGCTCCTGGGCTCCCTCAGCTCTGGGGAGGTCCTGGTGGCACGGGAACAAGCCCACACCCACCCTCAGGAAGCCTGTGCCCCAGTAGTGCCAGAAGGATGCTAGGCACAAGGCCAGGCCCAGTGACAGGGTTGGCCCTGCCAGCAGCTGCAGGGCCAATCCTGGGTGTGCCTGGTGCCTGGCCCTGCTGGCCTGCTGAGAAATGCAGCGAGCAAGGGCCCATGGAAGATTGGGAGCCCCTGTGCTTCCAACTTAGTCCCTCCTCCCAGGTGAGGGACTTCCAGGACCACCCTGTTGCCCTCATGTTCCCATAGGGGCACACAGGGTGGCTTCCTCAAGCTGAAGGAAGGGCCAAATGGCTGCTTCCTTAAGGATGTGTCCAACATTGAACCAGATGCTTCAGAAGAAGTACAGGTAGAGAGTAACCCATGGAGTGCTTTACAGCACCAGGCCTTGGTTACAACAACTGAGGGGAACTGGCAAGATCCAGCTGTACAGATGAGGAGACAGGGGCTCAGAGAGGGTAAGTAGCTTACCCAGAATACACAATCAGGGAAGTGGTTGAGCTGAAGTTCAAGTGTAGGCCGCCCCATTTTCTGGGCTGCCTCAGAACAGGACTCTCCAGGGGCAGGGTCCAGGTTGGCCCAGCAGACACCAACAACCCCAGTCTTTGCTTGCCTCCTGAGCCCTGTCAGCTGCCCCCAAACTCTGTGGTTTTGAGCATGGCTGTCCTACTCGAGAATGTGTCCAATCTTCAAAGTGCTGAAAGGATGAATGGATGAATGAATGTCTCCTGGGCCCCTTTCTGAGTCAGACCAGTCCTGGACTTAGAGGCCAAAGAGATAGTGAGACCAGGTCAATTCCTGCTTCTAAGAGCTTTCATGTTCTTGGGGAGGACAGGCTCAGACCCAAATTGGCGTCTCCAAGTATAACAGTCATTTTGTCCACGGGTGCATGCTGGCAAGTGGGGCAGTTAGGAGGGGGTGGCCCAGGGTGTGGAGTCAGTGGGGACACTTCATGGAGAAGGGGGTGTTTTAGGTAAATCTTGAGGGAAGGCTATTACAGGCGTGGGTTGAGGAGGTCGTAGACAGACTTGACTTCCCAGGGCCACCAGTGTTTCACCTGGAAGATGGGAGAGGTACACAGGAGACGAGGCCCAGAGAGGACAGATGCTTTAGAGGCCAGGATGCCAGGGACTTTGATCATGTGGCTAAGGAGCTGGGACATTCTCTGCAGTTGATAGGGAGCCAGGCAAGTGTATCAAGTTCCAGGGACATAGTCAGTCTTGCTACTTCTATAAGCCCACCCTGACTGACAAGCCCACCCTGACTGCCAGTGAAGTTGGCCTGCAGGGCAAGCCTGGGGGCAGGGAGTCTGTCAGGGGCTGGTGCAATGACCCTGACGAGCCATAACTGCAGAGAGAGTGCAAGCAAGTACGTGCTGTCCAGAAAATCGTGGAGTGGATCTGAGAGTCAGGGATATGTAGGGCGAGACCTGGTGGCTGTAGGGCTCTAGGAGGCTGGCAGGTTTGTCCCTGCAGAGATGAGACATTCAAAGGAATGGGAGTGTGTACGTATAGAGGGTACATGACTTGGGGCCACCCTGGGGGAGATGGCTGGCATATGGGCCTAAATTTTCCTCCTTTCACCTGGAAAGTCCCTCCTTACTGCCAGGCCCAGTCCCCCTCTCCCAGCTCAGACCTCAGATGGCTCCCTATGTGGGCAATAGGCAGCAGGAAAATGAATCCTGATGCCAGGCCTGTGCCCAACCTCAGCCAGAGGCAGGTCCCAACACCTCAAGCCCCCTGTTTAACAGGGACAGGCCCCCAGAAGCCAGCTGCCTGCTTGGGCCCCAAGGCTGCTGTGGCTGGTGCAGACTCTGGTCTGTTTATGGAGAGTGCTCTGGGCACCTATGTCCACTGGTGTGGGGGCCGTGCCAGGGCCATAGAGAGAGGAGGTGGTGGCCCAAGGAGCCTGAGTGTTCTGACTGCCCACACTGCTGCAGGCAGCAGGGCCTGGCTGGAGCAGGCTGGGCTATGGGTGGCAGGGAGCCCTAGGCCGCAGGCAGCTGTGGCAGAGCTGCTCTCTTTGGTTTTCCATCTGCTCCTCAGGTCTCCATCTAGAACATTGCCTGCTCCCATTGCCTGGGACCTAGGGCAGCTCTAGATGAAGGTGATATAGGCAACACTCCCTGTGTGGTTGTGGGACAGGAAGGTGGCTCTCCTGGCAGACCTATTGCCAAGAATCCTGATGTCATTTCATCACTCTTTTGGCCATTATCCCTAATGGTCTCCTCTGGTTAGAGACCACTGGGTCTCTAATACATGCCTGCTCACACCCCCTTCCTGAATCTCCTTCTTCCTTTTCTCTGCTTTTCTCTTCCTGGTTCTATAACATCCATCTGAGCCTGAGCCCACCCTTTCCAGAACTCTGGTGCCCAGGACAAGAAGAGAGCAAAGCCCAGGACTCCTGGGCTGTCCTGGCTGACTGGTCTTCATGAACTTTTGCTGATGGTGAAAGACCATGCCAGCCCAGGGTGGCAGGAGGGAGAGAGCCCAGGTCTGGCTCTGGCTCTACCCTTACTCTGTCCTTCTCTTTTTGGATGATATGGATGAACTGGTGGCTTCCAAGGACACTTTCATGATCCAGGATCCTTTTTACTTACCTATCAGGTGTCCACCTTGTTTGACGCCCCTCCTCCCCATGCCATGCCCACTGGGTCTCTAACACATGCCTGCTCACACCCCCTTCCTGAACCTCCTTCTTCCTTTTCTCTGCTTTTCTCTTCCTGGTTCTATAACATCCATCTGAGCCTGAGCCCACCCTTTCCAGTCCCTTGCCTGTGAGTTCCCTGAGTCCTGCTCCTGGGGAGGGGCTGGGCCTCAGTGTCCCTACATGTCTCTTGGAGTCTGAGCACATAGTCCCAAGTCAACAGGAGCTCAGATTAGGACCCAGGAGGCTAGTGACCAGGCCTCAAATCCCTGGTCTATCATTTCTGAGAGGATGAAGTCCTCAGTTCTGTACCCCCTGGCAGTTCTGTACCCCGTTCCAAGTGGGGGCTGCATCACCCCTGCAAGCCTACCCCACAGGGGAGAATTTAAAGTAAGTGCTTTAAGTAAGCACTTAAAGTAATTTAAAGTAAGCTCAGGTAACCCTCATAGTGGTCCTAACTGGTACGGTCTGTTGTTCATGCCCTGTTTATCAGTGGGGAAGCTGAAACTTAGCAGCAACAGTGAGTGATTCCCTCAAGCCCTGCTGAGAGGTGCAGGCCTGAGATGGCCCTGCTGTCCCTTGGGAGGTCAAGCCCATGGGCACATATTGCACCTGCCACGCTCTCCATGGGAGGGAGGAAGTGATTCTCTTCCCACCTCAGAGGCCACAGTGCATCCACAGCACAGTGGAGCATTGACCCCGGCTTCCAGTCTGCTTCCACCCAAGGATCTCCTGATTTCTTTCAGGTCTAATGTGAGGACACAGGTCCGGGCTCCAAAGCCCATGAACCAGGTGGTCTTGATTTTGACCAACCCATGGATTCTTAGGCATTGCTTATGAGTGCCAAGCCAGTCAGCACAGATATGCACTGTGGGCCACCAGTGCCATAAAAAGGAAGTGTCCCAGCAGGTGGGCAGACATGTCACCCACAGTCACCTCTCCACTCAGACCTGTGCCCGGTTATTAAGAAATATTTAGTCAATGCCAAGGGGTCCACAGGGAGCTGGGTGAGTGACTTGGTGGTGAGGATGGGAGTGGTGATAGAGCTGAGGATGGAAGTAAGGAGGGAGATGACAGAGATGGTGGAGACATTGGCAGTGGTGGCAAGAAGGCTCCAGAAGTGACCCAGCTGCTATGGATGGCAAAATTGGAGGTCCTGAGCATGGTGGAAGCAGTGACAACCAGAAGCGAATTACTGAGAGCAGCTCTTGCCCCAGGGCCCTCCCTCCATGAATGTAGGTGCTCACCAGTCACTTGACCCCTTCCTTTCAGCCTCAACAGCATCTGCTCACCAGCCAAGATCACTGCCAAGCTTCTGACCCCAGACAAGACAATACACAGGAGGGGCCCAGGGGACACCAGGCATTAGCTAATGTGAGGGAAGCACCAGGCAAGACTCACAGGACTCAGGCAGCTGACAGGTATGTGTGGGGGGTGGTCTCCAGCCAGTGTGGTGGTCGTGGTGGTGGTAAGGGGTGAGGATAGACCTGGTCCCTAGGGACAGGCTTCTGGCTCCAGAATTGCAAAGGCCTTCCTGGTAGAGGCAGAGCAGCCCTAAGATCCTGGGGGCACCAAGTGTTTCCAGGGAGTGTTGCTGTAGAGGAGGAAGGGCATGTTGGGTGCCACTGCCAAGATTGGTGTTGGCCTGGAGAGAGCTGTCAAGGACAAGGTTGGTGGAGGCATCTGAAGCAGAGGGGCTTGGGGGACTTGCTAGAAGCAAGGGTGGGGCAGTGGCGGCAAGAAGGATCCAGAAGTGGCCCGGCGTGTGTTGCTAGGCAGTCACTGGAATCCCAGCATCTCTAGCAAAAGCTCACAAATTCCTTTCCCATTGTTAACATCAACACACGCAATACTGTCAAGCCCACCATGGTCAGTGCTTGGGCTTTTCCATTACCCATGGGCGGGCTGCCACCCACAGTCCCCCGGGTGTGCCCGCTCTGGCTGCTGCCAGGACCCCTGTGAGGGGCTAGTCTGGAGGAGCTTGGCAGGGAGTGTGGCCCAGCCTCCCCAACTGCTTCCTGGGCTGTGGACTGTGCCAGGTGTCAGGCTCAATTTCCTGACCCTTCCCGTTCACAGAACCAAACATCTTGTCCCTCCACCCAAGTTGGGTCCACCCAGGTCACCTCCTTGGCAGCTGGGAGACCCCTGGGTGGGTGGGGGTGGCAGGCAGACTCACCAGGCAGGGCAGGGTGGGGGTGGAATGCAGAAAGTCTTAGATCCAACTTGTCACCCACCTCTCAGCAGGTTGTGGGCCAACGGGAAGGTAGTGATGCGGGTGGAGTGCCCAGGAAGGGGGCCACTGTGGGCAGGACAGTGGGAGGTAGTGGACGGAGTGCCAGCTCAGGAGTCCAGAGACCCATTGTCAATGGAGCCCCTGACTCACCCTGTCCTGTGGGCAGTAACCAGGGCCCGCTCCGCTGGTAAATAGATGGTTGAGTAACGGGACTTTTGAGGTCCATTCCACCTTCCATGAGTCAGCAAAGCTCTCTCCTACAGCCAACCCCACATCCCTTGCACAACTCTGCACTCACTGCTTTTATTAAAAGAACAGCTTTGTTGTGATATAATTCACTCACCACACAATTTGTCCATTTAAAGTGTGCAATTCCATGGTTTTCAGTGTACTCATAGAGTTGTGCAATCATCTCCACAATGTTAGAACGTTTTCATCACCCCCAAAAGAAACCCTGTGCTCTTTAGCTATCAACCACCCCCACACACACTCAAAATCCAATGTCTCTACCTACAGCCCAAGGTAGCTACTAATCTCCTATCCGTCTTCATCAAGATCGATTTGCCCATTGTGGATAGTCCATAGGATCTTTGCTTCTTTGGAGAGGAAAGTTTCTGGGCACACTGGAACCTCCTGCTGCTCCTGAACCAGCTCCCTCTGTTGCTAGGACCTGGGGCCACAGACTCCCCCCTCCCTGTCCCACCTGCCCACTCAGTGACTGCTGTCCTTTTCCTGCTCCCACATCCTCCAGCCACCCCCACTCCTGCACACCACTGTGATACCCATCCTCTCTTACTCCCTCCAGCTGTCCTTCCACACACCCCAGGGGGTGGTTCTCAAGTCGAAACCCTGAGCTGGCACGAGGCCTCTCCACATTGTCCTCCATTGCCTTGGGGTGCAGCCCAGACTTCTGCACCAGGTGTTTTAGTCTGGATTCCCGTCAAGGCAGCGCCTATGCTTAGGAGATGATTCCAAGAGACAGGAGTGGGTAACGGGGAGAGAATAAAGCTCATATAAGGGTGCTACTTGGTCTGTACTGTGGGTTTAGCAGCTCCATTCCCCCAAACCTCTGAGATTTGCACAGCATCCCACTCAGGGGGTCTGTCCCAGTGATAGGAGATGGGCATTTTCCAAGGGCTCCCATCCTCCCGGTTGTGGGTACTTAGAATTTAGCTCCAGGCCCACATCCTGGGCTGCATGTGCTCCCAGGCTACGAGAGAAAGATGCCATAGTTGACGCTGTTGGGCCACTCCTCCCCAATCTCCTTTGCTGTGTGTGGACTGAGGTCCCAGACACTGTGAGCTCTGCTGTGATCAGATGGGAGCTGGTCAGCTGGGAAGGTGAGCAGCCTACAGTAACAGGACTGCTCAGCCTCCAAGGGGACCATGGTACAGTTTATGCTCCAGAGCCCTCCCTATGGATTAGGCCAAGAACAGACTTTCTCTGTGGCCACCAGACATCCTGGTGTCTTCCTATAGGAAATCTCCTGCATCTGACTCAGGCTCTGCTTCCAAGGAGATCAGACTAAGCCAGGTACAAGTGTGTGTGTGTGTGTGTGTGTGTGTGAGTGTGTGTGAGAGAGAGAGAGGTATGTATTGGGCTGTTCTTCAAGTGGTTGTAGGCGTCTGAGGAGCTCCTATGCTGGATTCAAAGCCCCAACCCCCTGCAGTCCCATCTCCCATTTCATCCTCCTAAGCTACAGCCAAATACAGTAGCTGATTAGGGATGAGAATGGAAGGCAGCCTTAGAGAGGTGATGTGAGTCCATGCCGTGATTGTCTTGCTGTGGTCTGGACTACAGACCCCACAAGGACTACTTATTTATAGCTGTGTGCAAGCCTTTGAACTGGAATTAGAGGGGCAGTTTGGGGGCTGGCAGCCCTAGGTAGGGTCTAGCTGGGGGTGGCTGGGTGGACAATGCTGGAAGGACAGAATTGAGAGGGAGAACAGAGGGTCCTCTGAGCAGTTGTCAGCCTGGAGTATGGCCCAGGAGAGATGGCACAGGACACTCAGAGTCCAGCATGTGTGGGTGGGTGGCCCAGGGAGCTCAGGGCCAGATGCAAGGCCAAGTGGGCGAGCAGGGTAAGACAGGGATTCAGATCTCTTTTGTAAGGCCCAGGTCCTAGGAGCAGGATATAGGATTAGACCTGCCCTGTGGGAATGAGGACAGCACTCAGACATCAAAAATGTAGTCAGCCCCAGAGCCAGGGAGACTTGGGGCTGAGCCCCAGATGGATGGTCTGGGACTGCTTAAATTCCCCTTCATCTCTGTGTAGGCCCCACTGGTTCTCTAGCCTGGAGTGTAGCCGAGTCCCCAGGTGAAGATAAGGCCCCAGCTACAGGAAGAGAGGGCTGCAGTGCAGGAGGCAGTGGCCTGGCTCTATGCTTGATCTGAACAAACACTTGTTGGCTGGGAGCTCTCAGTGTCATCGAACAGGCCTGAGTACCAGCCATGGGCAGAGCAGTGCTAGGTCCTTCTGGGTCTTAACCCTGTGTCTGGCATCCCTTTAGGCACTGCCTGGGCTTCCTACAGGCTGATGCAAGCTTGTGCCCAGTGTTGGCAGGCCCTTTGCAGAGCCCAAGCTACATCAGGCCCTGGACCCCAGCCTGTTGTTCTTCACTGGTCAAGAACTCATCTGAGTGGGACCACATCTCCCCTCCTGTGACTGGGATTTCTCGGGGCAGGGCCCATATGCTCCTCAGACTAGAGTTTCAAGGCATGATTGTACCTTCTTCATCAGAGTAACTTTTCAGGGAGGTCCATGTCTCTTCCCTCAGACCTTTCCCCAGAATGACTGTGTCTCTCCTCAGGGCAAAGCCTTGTTTCTTCCCTGATACCAGCTTCTTGGGAGTTCCACCCATTGTTTGGCTTTCTGTGTGAGCCTCACTTTCCTCGTCTATAACGTAGGGAAGATCACATCAGCCTGATAAAGTTGCTGTGGATGGAGGGAGCAACATCTTCTGGAGGGAGAACAGCATAACATCACAGTATTCAATAGCCAATCAAAACTTACAATTTTCATACTATGGAAATAAATGAAGAAGTGATCCATGCTATAACATGGACAGACCTTGAAAACATTTAAGCTGAGCCACAAAGAATGACAGATGATTCCATGTATATAAAATGGATTAGAATAGGTGAATCTATAAAGATAGAACATAGATTAGTTATTGCCAGAGGATAGGGGGAGGAAGAATGGAGAGATTTTGGAATGAAGGCTAAGGGGAGTGGGATTTCCTTTAGGGTAACGAAAATTTATAAAATTGATTGTGTTTGGATGTACAAAACACAATACACTGTGAATATACTGAAAGTCATTAGAGTGCATACTTTAAATTGGTGACCTATATGATATGTGAATTTTAGCTCAATAAAGCTGTAAGAAAAACCACTTATAGGGCAGGTGCGGTGGCTCACGCCTGTAATCCTACCACTCTGAGAGGCCAAGGCGTGCAGATTGCCCGAGCTCAGGAGTTCGAGACCAACTTGAGCAAGAGTGAAACCCCTATCTCCAAAAATAACTGGGTGGTATGGCAGGTACCTGTAGTCCCAGCTACTTGGGAGGCTGAGGCAAAGAGGTTTGCTTAAGCCCAAGAGTTTGAGGTTGCTGTGAGCTATGATGCCCTGGCACTCCCAAGGGCAACAAAGTTAGACTCTGTTTCCAAAAAAAGAAGAAGAACCACTTATAGATGTGAAAAGAAGGAGGAATATAATAACTCATAACAAAAAAAATCAATGGAACTGATTCAGAAATGACAAAGATTATCAAATTAGTTGATAAGACTTTAAATTAGATATCATAAATGTGTTCAAGATTTAAAAAATTTTTTTTCCCAACCTTTTATTGTTTGAAACTTCAAACCTACAGAAAAGTTGTAAAAATAGGGAATGTTCAAGATTTTAAAAGAAAAACTGAATGACAGAAATAGAGGACATAAAAGAGAACCAATGGAACTTCTGAAAGTGGAAATATGTCTGAAATAAAAAATTTACTGGATAAACTTAATAGTAGATTAGACACTGCAAAGAAAAGATAAATGAACCTGAAGACAGAACAATAGAATCTACCCAAAATAAAGCATTAAGGGGGAAGAAAAAGCCAAAATAATTAATAATAATAATAATAATAATTTAACAGTGTCTTGGTGACAAGTAGAACAATATTAATCCAGCTAACATTCATACAATTGGAATCCCAGATGGTGAAGAAGTAATTGCTGAAGTTTTTTTAAATTTTAAGTTTGATGAGAACCATAAGCCCAAAGATCCAAGAAGCTCAGAGAAACTCCCCAAAGAATAAATACAAAGAAAACCAGACCAACACATACCAATATCTAGTTGCTGAAAACCAATGATAAAGAGAAAAACCTTAAAAGTAGCTGAATGGAGAAATGACACATTATGTAAGGAAACAAAGACAAGGATGACTGTTGACATCTTGTCAGAAACAATGAAAGGTAAAGGACAATAAAATGACATCTTTATGAAAAAAATAAAAGCTGTCAGCCTAGAATTTTTTAGTCAATTAAAATAGCTCAAGTTGGACTTTACAAATGCAAATAATGTAACCTGATAATATGCACCCTTCTATTAACCTAAAATTAAAAAATAAAATAGGCTCCCCCAAATAAAGACAAAGATTTTTTATGATAAACAAAGTGAGAAAATTTATTGCCAGTAGATTTTGCCCTACAAAAAATTAAATTTTCGAGCAGTGTCTGTGGCTGATTTTACCCTTCAAAAAATTCAGTTTTCATGGGTAGGGTGCCAGCCTCATATACCGAGGGTGGCGGGTTCAAATCTGGCCCTGGCCAAACTGCAACAAAAAAATAGCCGGGCGTTGTGGCGAGTGCCTGTAGTCCCAGCTACTCAGGAGGCTGAGGCAAGAGAATTGCCTAAGCCCAGGAGTTGGAGGTTGCTGTGAGCAGTGTGACGCCGTGGCACTCTACCGAGGGCGATAAAGTATATACAAGAAATGAAAAGTACTAGAAATGGCAAATATATGGACTGATGTGAAAGATATTTTCTCTCATTTTTATTTATTTAAAAGATAATTAGCTGGCTGGGCCTGGTGCCGCACACTGGTAGTCCCAGTTACTCTGAAGGCTGAGGCAAGAGGATCACTTGAGCCCAGCTGTTCTGGGCTATAGCATGTTTTGTTGAGTGAGTGTCTGTGCTAAGTTTGGCACTAATATGGTGACCTCCCAGGAAGGGGGGACCACCAGGTTTCCTAAGGTAGGATGAACTGCCTGAAGTCTGAAACAGAGCAGGTCAAAACTCCTGTGCTAATCAGTAGTGGGATCGGGCCTATGACTAGCCACTGCCCTGCACCTGGCAACATTAAGAGAGCCCTGTCTCTAAAAAAAAATTAAAAATAAAAAAACCCATGTATTGAGGTGTGAATAACCTACAGAGGAGTAAAATGTATGACTACAATAGCACAAAGCACAGAAGGGGGAGTGGAAGTACACTTCTGTGAGGATCTTATATTATTCATGGAATGTTAAGTATAATTTCAAGGTAGACTTTGATAAATTAAAGCTTCAGATTATAAACTCAAGGGTCATCACATACATGCACAAAAATAGCTAATTGGCCAAAAATGATAAAAGTTAAGATAAAACCAAAACAAACAGAAAGCCTCAATCCAAAGGAAGGCAGAGAAAAGAATGATATAAAAATAAGCAAATAGCAGAGGGAACAAATAGAAAACAGACAACAAGATGGTAGAGTTAAACCTAAACATATCACTGTGCATCTGGCCACACAGAGCGACAGAAACTGGATTGAACTTCCACCTTAAAAAACACATAAAATATGTGAAACAATGTTATGTGACATGGACCACAGGCAGTGCTAAAATGTAAGAAAAGAGTAAAAATGTGAAGCCTAGGATCTTGGAAATTCACTAAATATTAAGAAAGCAGGCTCAGTGCCCATAGCACAGTGGTTATGGCGCCGGCCACGTGTGCCAAGAGTAGTGGGTTCGAACCTGGCCCAAGCCAGTTAAACAATAACAACTGTAACCAAAAAATAGCTGGGCATTGTGGTGGGTGCCTGTATTCCCAGGTACTTGGGAGGCTGAGGCAAGAGAATTGCTTTAGCCCAGGAGTTTGAGGTTGCTGTGAGCTGTGACACCACAGCACTCTACCGAGGGCAACATAGTAAGACTCTGTCTCAAAAAAAAAAAAAAAAAAAGAAAGAAAGAAAGAAAGAAAAGAAAGAAAGCAACGTACTTCTAAATAATGTGCAGGTAAAATAAGAAATCACATGGGAAATTAGAAAATACTTGAATAAATAGAAATGAAAAAACAACATATCAATATTTGCAGGATGCAGCCCTAAGCAGTGCTAAGGGAGTAGTATGTGGCTCTCTAATTGTTACATATAAGAAGAAAGGTCTAAAAGCCATATGTGAAGGGTCTACCTTTAAACACTTGAAAATGAAAGAGCAAATTAAATCTAATGCAGAAAAATATGAGTAATAGAGATAAGAACAGAAATCAATGATATAGAAAATAAACAAAAGAAAATCACTGATACCAAAAGTAGCTCTCTGAAAAATCCACAATTGTTGACATATTTATTATCTATTGCTGCCTGCATAGCAATGTTACCACCATACAGTGGCCTCAAACATCACACATTTTTTTTTTAAATAGTTTCTGTGGGTCAAGAGTCTAGGCACAGATTAGCTGGGTCCTCTGCTTCTAGGTACTATAAAGTTGCAGTCAAGGTGTTTCATCTGAGGCCAACGGGGGAAGAATCCACTTCCAACTCATGTGGTTGTTGAAAGAATTCAGTTTCTTGCAGGCTGCTGGACTGAGAGATTTTGTTTCCAGCTGGCTGTCAGACAGAGGCCATACTTCGGCTCCTTGCCAAATGGCCCTTTCCAAATGGTAGCTCGCAACATGGCAGCTTACTTCCTCTAAGCTATTGATGTAGGAGAGGAGACTCTCCTAGCAAGGTGGATTATCTTATATAATGCAGTCACATATATATGCTCATGTACCCCTTCCACCTGGGTCATATTCTGTTGAAGTCACAGATCACATCCACATGCAAGGAAAGAAGATCAACCAAGGATGTGGACACCAGGAGGTGGGGATCATGGACAGATAAGTTATGAGATGGGTGGCTGTTGTAGTATGATTTTTAATCCTCTATACTAAACATCTCTCACCATCACTGTATAACTCAGGCTAGATCCTTTCAACAAAAAATGGAGACTACTATATTATCAATATTAGTAATGGAAGAAGAGACATCACTAAAGCTTCAATATACATTGAACAGACAATAAGGCATTAATGAATAATACTATGCCAGTATATTTGATAATTCAAGGGGAATGGACACATTCCTTGAAGACACAAATTACCAAAACTGGCATATGAAGAAATAAAAGTTTAAAAGGAAACATACATCTATAAACACCTGTCCTAAAAGTAAAGCAAGATTTCAAATTAATAACCTAATCTTCCACCTTAAGAAACAAGAAAAAAAGGAGCAAAGCTAAATCCAAAGCAACCAGAAATAAAGAAATGAAGAAAAATTAAAGGGAAATAAATGAAATGGAAAATAGAAAAAAGAGAAAAGCAATGAAACCATAATGTTGGTTCTTTGAAAAGATCAACAAAATTTACAAGTCTTTAGCTAGACTGACAAAAAGACAAAAAAATTAAAATACTAAAATTAGGAATAAAAGAAGAGAATATTACTATTAATTCAAACCTTATAGAAGTAAAGAGGATTATAAGGGAATTATGAATAATTGTACTCCAACAAATTAGATAACCTAGATTAAATGGACACATTCTTAGAAAGGCTCAACTACTATAACAGACTCAAAAAAGAAACAGAAAAGATCTGTAATAAGTAAAGAGATTGAATTAGTAGTTTACAAAAACAAAACAAAGCAAAATAAAAACAAAAACAAACTTTCCACAAAGAAAATTCCAGGACCAGATGTCTTTACTGATGATTTCTGGCAAGCAATTTAAAGAATTAATAGTAATCCTTTAAAAATTCTCCCCAAAATAGGAGGAAACATTTTCCAACTCATTCTCTGAGGTCCCAATAACCAAAAGCAGGCAAAGACCAAACAAGAAAAGAAAACTACAGACCAATAATTCTTATGAATAGAGACCAAAAAAAAAAAAAAAAATCAACAAAATACTAGAAAATGAATCCATTAACATATAAAAATGATGATCCACAATGACCACGTGAGATTTATGCCAGGAATGTACAAAAATCAATCAACTTAATCTTAATTATACAAAAATCTTAATTATACAAAAATCAATCAACTTAATCTACCTTATTAATACAATAAAGAGCAAAACCATATTATCATTTTAACAAATGAAGAAAAAGCATTGTCAAAATCCATCACCTTGGGCCAGTGTGGCGGCTCATGCCTGTAATCCTAGCACTCTGGGAGACTGAGGTGGGTGGATCACCTGAGCTCATGAGTTTGAGATTGACCTGAGCAAGAACAAGACCCCGCCTCTAAAAATAGCCTGGCATGTGCCAGGGGCTTCACACCTATTTGGGAGGCTTAAGTCCAGGAGTTTGAGGTTGCTGTGAACTATGATGCCACAGCACTCTACCAAGGATGACAAAGTGACGCTGTGTCTCAAAAAATGAAGAAAAAAAAAAAAGAATCCAACACCCTTTATGATAAAAACAATCATCAAACTAGGAATAGAAGTAAGCTTTCTCAACCTGATAAAGGGCATTTATGAATAACCCACAGCTAACATTAAACATAATAATGAGAGGTGGAAAGCTTTCCCCCTAAGGTCAGGATATCCTCTCACCACTTATATTCCACATGGTATTGAAAGTTTCAGCCAGTGAAATTAGGCAGGAAAAAGAAATAAGGGCATCTAAATTGG
This sequence comes from Loris lydekkerianus, assembly GCA_963574355.1. NCBI lineage: Eukaryota > Metazoa > Chordata > Mammalia > Primates > Lorisidae > Loris > Loris lydekkerianus. Next base: position 19,866 of record CAUYPK010068901.1, read on the forward strand.
AAAGTATTAAGTATAACTATATTTGCAGATGATGTGAACTTGTATTTAGGAAATCCTAATGACTGCACAAACACACACACAAACAAATACACAGACACACACAGCTACTAGAACTAACAAACAAGTTCAGCAAGGTTGTAGAATACAAGATAAATATGCAAAAATCAATTATATTTTCTTAGAAATAAAAGAACCCACAAACAAAATTAAGAAAATAATTATATTTACAATAACATAGAAAGAATAAAATACCTAGGAATAAATTCAACAAAAGAAGTGCAAGATGGTTGGCGCCCACAGCTCAGTGGTTAGAGTGCTGGCCACATACACCAGGGTTGGCGGATTCAAACCCAGCCTAGGCCTGCTAAAAAACAACAATGACAACTACAACAACAACAAAATATATAGCCAGGCTGTTGTGAACCAGCAAGGTGAAGGGAAGTGAGCCGAGTGGAATTGGTGGGGAATGAGGATAATACAGCATAAGAGAAGACACGGAAACAAGGGATGGGATCAGGAGGGCTGACAGAGCTGATGGCTGTAGCAGCCCCAAAGCACAAAATCAGCTTTATTTTATAGTATCTGTACAGGGTTATCGAGGGGGAAGTAACATAGACAATATGGGGAAATAGCATTAAAAAAAGACATAATTTTGGTCTTACAGTAAAATTGGAAAATATAAATGACTTTAATAAAGACAAATCATCATGTTAATGGTTTCTACTCGACTTCATTAACATGTTACAAGAATTAGGAAGGCAAAGGTCACAAGGGTCTCTGCATAGTTAACTGGACAAAGAAAGAGCTATGTGACTTCTGGCAGAGGGAACATGAAGAAAGGAAAATAGCTATTTTGGGAATGGAGGAGAAGCAGTTGGGGTTCATTCTCTGAATGTTCCCCAGGCTGTGAGAGCCCTGCCAGTCTCACAGCCCGCTGTCCACACTGGGCGTTGTGGTGGGTGCCTGTAGTCCCAACTACTTGGGAGGCTGAAGCAAGAGAATCACATAAGCCTAATAGTTTTGAGGTTGCTGTGAGCTGTGATGCTACAGCACTCTATCAAGGGTGACGTAGTGAGACTCTGTCTCAAAAAAAAAAAAAAGTGCAAGACTTATACACTGAAAACTGCAAAATATAGTTAAAAGAAATTAAAGAAGACTAAATAAATGGAAAGATATTCTGTGTTTATGGACTAAGAGACTTGATATTGTTAAAATGGCAATAATCCCTAAAATGATCTGCAGGTTCAATGCAATCCTTATTAAAATCCCAGCTGCCTCTGTTGTAGAAACTGTCAAACTGATCCTAGAATTTGTATGGAAATGCAAAGGACTCAGAATATCCAATACAATCTTGAAAAAGAAAGGGAAAAAAATCGAAGGACTCACACTTCTTGACTTGAAAACTTACTACAAAGCTATAATAATAAAAACATTATGGCACTGGATAAACATACAGATTAATAGAATAGAACTGAGACTCTAGAAACAAACTCACACATTTATATTCAATTGATTTTTGATGAGGATACTAGTCTTCAACAAATGCTGCTGTGACAACTGTTCTCATGTAAAAGAATGAATTAGGAAGGGGGTGGGTGGAGACAAGATGGCTGACTGAAGCCAGCTTTCCACAGAGGCTCCTGTCCAGAAGGACAGTTAAAGAACAAAAATTTAGCAAGTAACCTGGTGGATTAGAGCTGCGCCAAGAGAGAAGGTTGAAGAACACACATCAACCCTGCTGAGGTGAGCTGCGACCCCAAGAATATAAATAAAAGGTACAAAATCCATCACCAAGAGCACTGGAGTCCCCTTCCCCATGAGAACGGCTCAGAGTACCCCATAAACAAACAAGCAGACTTCAAAAGTCCTCCCATTATATCCCATGGGAGAGACCCTCAAAAAATTGGACCTATTTCCCCTGCTAGGGTGCCATGGTGCTCTCCTGCCAGGCATAAAATTGTATAAGACTGTATATATTCTCTACCTGCAATTCTGAGCTCCCAGCACTCCCCTTCACTCTCACTCTGAGGTCTGGAAGCCTGTCCTGCAGGAGTCCAGATTCTTGAGTATTTTCTTAATAGGTGTGGACAGGGCATGGACTGCTGCTGGCCATTGCTGATTCTGTGGCATGGGAGTGAGGAGAGGACAATTGGCTGAGAGGGAACCACACAGGAGCGGTGATGGCCCGAGGCACAGAGCAACAGCTATTTTTTGGCAACAATAGGGCTCACCCCTGGATATTCTGGAGTCACACCCCCTGTCTCTCTGGGCAATCAGAGGAGGCTGGGCATCTTCTCTGTTGGCAGCCACTGGCAGAAAAGATCTGGGACAGAAATGCAGGCCCCATGAGTAAAGGGTTTGCCTGAGGTGGTACTGGCCTGGGTGGAGTGCAGGGACTAGAAAATGCACACATGCACAGAGCTGGCAGATTCCCAGGGCAGGGCTGACCCAGAGGACCGCTTTACTGAGCCTAATATGCACCTGGCCCCCAGGGGATCATTAGCCTAGACAAAGGAGGGCAGGAGGCTAGAACTGACAGCTAACCAAGCTGCGAATACAAACTATAATACCAAGCAGCAGCACAGTCAGGGCCTGAGGTGCAGGTTCTGTGAACTCAAAATAGCTTCTCTTCTGCAGGGGAATTTAGCTGGGACAGAAACAAATTCTGCAAGATTGTTCTGTTCTGTCAGTAACATCAATCAGGGGCAAGGGTGGAACTGAGTGAACAGCCCCAGCCTCCACTAAGCACCTGAAGCTGTCAGGCCTCACCTCCCCCTGCTGGATAGTGGCAGAGAGCAGGGGTATGGCTGAGGAGACACAGATCTCCCTGTGATTCAGGCAAGTGCAAACCCCTGGAGAATCTGCTCATTGGAGGCAACTGGGTCACAGCCCTGCAGGGTTATCGTGACTGGGTGTGACAGAGGTGCAAGGTGGGGAAGGAGGCATCAACCTTCTCAGACTAATCTATTTGCTGGGTAGGTCCTCCTGACCTCACGGAACACCGGAGCAAGTCGTATTTGAGTTGAGTTGTCAACAGACCCCTGCCATCTAGTTGCCAGAGACCTTTTAAATTCTCCCACCTGAGACAGGTGCTGACTGAAACAATTGATTTGGACCTCTTGAACTGGGCCAATTGCCAGAGGACTATCCAAGTGGTACCCTCGGTGTGTGGTTGTAGGAAGGTTTGATTTTCCTTTTCCAATTGTTGTCTGTGGGGGGCGGGGTGACTTAATTGCTGGTATTTTTTCACAGATGAGACTTTAATCCAGAGTAACTGATTCACTAGGGTCAGACAGAGAACAGCTGAAAACAAGACAGAGCCACTTAGCCCCACTACACCAAACAGGTCCCCAGTTTCTTAGTCCATAGCACTGTATGGGTCCTTGGAAAAGCTCCAGGGGAAAAGGTACAGACACCAGTCTCAGCTTTTGGGTAAAGGGCTGGTTAATCACTACTGCTGGAGCCCTGAACGCAACTTTTCTTTATCCACTCATCTAGTCAAACAGTGTAAAATAATCATGGGGCAAAATCAGCGGAAAAACTCTGTAACATGAATAATCAGAGTAGATCAACCCCCCTAAGGAACGATATGGCACATGTAACAGAAGATCCCATTCATAAACAGATGGCCGAGATGTCAGAAATCGAGTTGAGAGTTTGGATTGCAAACAAGATTAATAGAATGGAGGAAAAGTGGGAATTAGAAATTCGAGGAGCAATTCAAAAGTTGTCTCAAGAATTCAACAAATTTAAAGACAAGATCGCCAAAGATTTTTGACACATTGAAGCAAGAATTTGCAGCCCTCAAAGATCTGAAAAATATAGTAGGATCCCTCAGTAACAGAATGGAGCAAGCAGAAGAAAGGATTTCTGACATTGAAGACAAAGCTTTTGAATGCTCCCAAACTCTCAGAGAGGAAGAGAAATGGAGAACAAAAACAGATCATTCTCCCAGAGAGCTCTGGGATAATTCGAAGAAGGCTAATATCCAATTCATTGGAATCCCTGACAGCGATGAAGTGGCTTCACAAGGCACAGAGGCTCTTCTCCATGAAATTATGAAAGAGAATTTTCCAGACATGCCAAGAGATTCTGAAATTCAGATAGCAGACAGTTTCAGAACCCCAGCATGAATCAACCCAAAAAAGACATCCCCCAGGCACATCATAATTAACTTCACCAAAGTTAATATGAAGGAGAAAATTCTGAAAGCAGCCAGACATAAGAAAACCATATCCTACAAAGGGAAGAACATTAGAATGACTGCAGATCTCTCTGCTGAAATCTTTCAAGCCAGAAGAGGGTGGTCATCGACTTTTAATCTCCTAAAACAAAATAACTTTCAACCCAGGATCCTGTATCCAGCTAAACTGAGTTTCATTTATGATGGAGAAATT
>CAUYPK010068902.1:0-73103 GCA_963574355.1 Loris lydekkerianus
ATCTCTTATTTGATTCTGTTTTTGGATTTCCTTTTGGTTATTGTCCACTTTATTAGCAGTTTACTTCATTATTTCCATCATTTCCTTCATTGTTTTCATCATGTGTATTCCAAATTCCCTTTCTGTCATTCCTAACTTTTCTTTATAGGTGGAATCCTCTGCAGTAGCTACCTTATGGTCCCTTGGAGGGGTTGCTTTGGACTGTTTCTTCATGTTGCCAGGAGTTGTCTGCTGATTCTTCCTCATGAGTGATTTCTTTTATCTGTTTCCTTGCCATAATTTTCCTTTCACTTCCTCTTGCTCTTTAAGTTCCCATGCTTGTGGACTAGGGTTTTAATGAGTCAATTTGGTACAGGACCAGAAGGATGATAAAGTTGAAGAGAAAGAAGGGATAAAAGAAAGAAAGAAAGAAAGAAAGAAAGAAAGAAAGAAAGAAAGAAAGAAAGAGAAAGAAAAGAGAAGTAAAGAAAGAAAGGAGAGGGGTTGGGTAAAAGTGAATATTGACAAAAAGAAGAGAGGCACAGAAAGAGGGAGACAGAGCAACATAAGTGTACAGTAGGGTACGTTGACACAACCTTAAAAAAGCTCCAACCTCTGGGGGTGCCCAGTTGGGTGGTTCTTGAGGTCAGCAGCTCTTTGCTAACCTGATCGGACACAGTACCCCACCTCCACCAAGTAGAGAGAAAGACAAAGATGCTATAAATCAAACCAAAGCAAGCAAACAGAAAACTTTATGGGATAAAATTGGATGAAAAACCAAATAATAGGGGTAGGAACACTAACAAAAATGAAGGTCTAATTATTAAAAAAGACAAAAATGGGAAATTGTATTTAAACTAGAAAAATGGAGAAAGAAAAGAAAGAGAAGAAAAGAAAAGAAAAAATCTGTATGGAAAAGGTTGAAATTAAAACACAAAACAACCACCACAACAACAAAAAATAAAAACAAACAAACATAACAAAACAAAGCAGTATATATATCTTGTTGAATATTGTCTGGGCAACTGTTTGTCTTCTGGGGTATGAGATGTTAATCACAGTGCTGATACAACTGGAGGCCTCCACTAATTTCTCAAACCCCACTGGGTGGAGACCCTAAATCTCTCTTCAGCCCTCTTATAAGGCACTTTAAACTTTTAAACTTGGCTAAGCAGAAGTTTTCCCAGGAAAGTGCTTGTCACTGGGATCACTGCTGAAGTGGCTATCCACTTACCCAGTGTGCCAAAACCGGTCTCACTCTGCCCTGAGTGTTAAGGCTGTAAGGTGGCTCATTCCCCACCTTTAGGCTGCTCAGTCACTAGATTACTAGTTCCCGCCCGATCCTTGCTCTGCATCCCTGAGGGTGGAGCTTGCCGGGACAGTTCTCTCACAATGGCTCCCTGTGGCCCACAGCTGAACACTATCAGCTTTGTCCAGCTCAGTGGCTCAGTCTGGGGCCCTAGACAATGCCCAAAGTCCTCCACACTCCTGCCCAATCTCTCTCCAAGGCAGTTCAACTGAGTGAAAAGTTAAAAAACACCAAAACAGTTCACAGGTAAGGCCTTTCCAGTTTGCAGTCTCACTGCTGCTGTACTTACAGCTGCTGGCGGGATTAGATTGATTGAACACACACAACCACTTGCCACTTTTCCACTGTTTTTGTCCTCCTCTTGGGGTCCAGAAGTCTCTCACTGATTCCCTGTGTCCTCCAAGGGATGATTATAGGCAGATCCCACCAGCCAGAGATGCCTAGAGTCTTATCTTCCCAGAGTCACGGTGCCCAGTTGCAGGGAAGCTGTTACTCGGCTGCCATCTTGCTCTCTCCTGCTTTCTAGGACAATGATTTTCAACTGGTGTGCCTAGAGAGGATATTAGATGTGCTGCAAACATTTTAAAAAATCATTAATTAAATTATTTACAAAAGAAGTTCAAAGCACAGTAAGTATATTCTTTTTTTTAACTACCCCCCTTTTTTGGATCAACATATTTTAAGTGCATCGTGCACATAGCACCACTCCATGATAGGATGGAAATTTTTATCCTTTGTTTGGGAGATGGACATCAGAAGGGGAATGGGGAGATATTACTGCTTTTGTTTTAAAAGCTCATGAAGTACTAATATACACAACAACATGGATTAACCTTGAAAACATAACACTAAATGAAGGACACTAGCCACCAAGGGCCACATACTGTATGACTCCATTTATATGAGATATCCAGAACAGGCAAATCCATAGACAAAGAAGTCAGATTAATTGTTGCGATGGATGGAGAGGACAGGTGGGAGGGATGGGGAGTGTCAACTAAATGGGGGAAGGTAAGGTGATGAGAATATTCTAAAACTGTGGTTATTGATGCATAACTATGGGAGTAGACTAAAAGACATTGAATTCTACACTTCAAGTGGGTGAATTATATGGTCTTCTATATAACTTATATCTCAAATAAAGCTGTTAAAAAATAAAAGCTCATAAAGACCAACTGGAAGTGCATTAAGGGAAAAGCATGCTATTATTTTGCCAGACCAGGGCAATTTTTACAAAAGACTCTCTACATTGACTGCCTTCTAGTTCTCTATCCTAGCCTGGCTATCTTCTCCAAGTTTCCATCAGCCACTTTCCTATGGCTGCTCACAGCAGCCCTGCTGCTTAGTTGACCTCTCATGTTAGACCCAGCCCTTTTCTACCTGAAGTTCCTACCAGTGCATTGTCTGATTTCCCCGATGGCTCACACTGGCTGGGACACCTTACCTTCATCTCCACCAGCTCTAATACTGCTCTTCCTCCCTCTGTCTCACTCAGTCTCCCAGGCATATTTCCAGCACACCTTGGAACCCCTAAGGATATGTTCCTCCCCCACTGCTGTCAGCATAGGCAAGGCTAGGAGACTGGTGGTCAGAGATGCTGGAGAAAGGGGTTCCAGCCCTGGGAGGGGGATTGAATTATAATGATCAACATATGAATCAACTAGGGATCTTATTAAAATGCAGTTGCTGATTCAGCAGCTCTGAGGTCTTAGGTTATGCATGCCTAATATGCTCCCAGGTGATGCTCCAGCTACTAGTCCTGGGATCTCACTTTGAGTATCAAGGAGACAAACCATCTCCAAGGTCCATTTTCACTCTGATGTTCTATCTTATACTTGACCCAAATGTTCACAGGATACCCAGCTATGTCCCTTCTGACCCTGCTAATGCTGCTTGTGAGTAGCTTGTGCAGAGAGTTCTTTCTGGAGTAACTTGGATACAATGCAACAACAGAATGGAAAATGGCTTTTGTTTTATGCAGGATAATGTTGCTAACATTGAGAAGCACATCAACCAAATATAGAACACAAAATATGATCAAAGAATTATCAAATCATCTCTGTCTCACCAAAGTTGATTAATTTCTGAGGAATATTTTTGTTTTAATTTAAATGTCATTTGTTAATGGATAGTATATTAAAATATTTTTAGAAGCTGACAAACTGTGCCAAGAGTAAGAGAAAAAGGGAACTCTAAAGTGCCATTATAATTTTTATCTCAACTATTGATTTGCAACTCTAGAGGGTGAAGAGAATAAAATCTATAGATTTGCAGCATACAGCAATTATTATCATTACTGTTACTATTATTTTTGCTATTATTTAAAATCATAACAATTGGGCAGCCTGTGGCTCAGTGAGTAGGGTGCCGGCCCCATATACGGAGGGTGGCAGGTTTGAACCAGGCCCCAGACAAACTGCAACAAAAAAATAGCCGGGCATTGTGGTGGGCACCTATAGTCGCATCTACTTGGGAGGCTGAGATAAGAGAATCGCCTAAGCCCAAGAGCTGGAGGTTGCTGTGAGCTGTGACAGCAGCTGGCATGGCACTCTACCGAGGGTGAAAAAGTGAGACTCTGTCTCTAAAAAACAAATAAAAATAAAAAAACAAAATCATAATAATTCATGAAAATGATTTTACAAAGTCAATTATACAGGAGGGTGATGCCTGTGGCTCAAAGGAGTAGGGTGCTGGCCCCATATGCCTGAGGTGGTGAATTCAAACCCAGCCCTGGCCAAAAACTGAAAAAAAAAAAAAGTCCAATTATATAGGTAAGTGTGTAATAAAAAGTAGTCCCTGATATCACCCTTTCCAAGTTACATCTGCTTTTAATGAGTTTGCCTCCCCTCTTTATAAGCTACTTCCATATCCCTAAATAGAATATACATATTCTACTATTTCTTGATGTATCAATTATTCACATTCTACAACATATTGACTCCCTGCTATGGTGAATGACAATTTTACTTACTTCTGTGTTTCTTCTCTCCATGTCTCACTAACAAATTCATATCTTTATTTCAGTTCTACTGTTAGTTACTTCTGTAGCTTTAAGTAATATATTTTAATTTTTATTTTATCAACTAGAGATAAAGTATAGAATCCTTAACTCCTCACTTTTTCATGAGAATCTTATAAATGCTGCCCTTATTCAACTCTTCTCCCACACATCCACCTCCTAAATCTTACCCCATATGCTTTTTTATACTTACTCTTGCATTTGAAGACTCATAACAACTATGAATAGAACATTTAAGTAAATCTTCATTATTTCTGTGGGTTGATTCTATAAGTAGAAAATAAAAAAATGTTTACACTGCTGTAGCTATAAAAATATTGTTCACTTTCAGATGAAGTAGTATACTATGATATTTCATTTCTACAAGCCCCTTCTTCAAGTTTCTGATTGTCTTTTTAAGAAATTAAGAAATTAGGAATTAAGAAATTAGGCCATCAACTCGAGGTATTGTCAAAGAGAACTTACTTTATTTGTTAAAAGTCTCATAAAATGTCCTCATATTTTTTCCTTACCTTAGTATGACATCTTGGTCCACTTGGTGCTGCTATAACAGAATATTACAGGTGGAATAATTTATAACAAACAGGAATTTATTGGCTCATGGTCCTCAAGGGTGGGAAGTCCAAGATTGAGGGTCCAGAACCTGGTGAGGGTCTTCTTACTGCATCACCCCACAGCACAAGGCATGTGGGGGAGACAGAGAGAAAGAGGTCAAATTCAGAGCCTGAAACTCTTTTATAATTGGCATTAATCCATTCGTGAGGGCTGAGCCCTCATAGTCTCATTAGACCCCACGTCTCAACTTCATTACATTGGGAGCTACGTTTCTAATACATGCTCTTTGGGGGGCATAGTCAAATCATAGCATATAGTTTTGGACCTGTTTGAATTTTGTTTTGTCTCCAACCCAAACTTGTCTGTGGTGTTTAGTGAAGTCTGAGCTCAAATCACTGTAGGACACAGGATAAGAAGGGATTATCTGGCTCTCCAAAGCTTGCTCTGGAATAAAAGACAGACAAATCTTAGATTATTGTCTGAGTGCTAGAAGGTCAATATTCTCTTCTTTCAACAGCATTTTTATTTTTTAGGTGCATTCATTGAGAATTTTTATTTCAATTATCCACAAAACAATATTACAATACTTTATAAAAATATTAAGTTTTAGGCTACCATTATTTATTAAAAAAGTGTTTGGGCTAGAAGGTTATTTTTGTCAACTTCTTCTTCTTCTTTTTTTTTTTTTTTTTTTTTTTTTTGTAAGGGTTAAGTTCCACATTAAGACACTGAAGACGAAAAGCTGTTGAAAAAAAAATCTTTTGATAAATAAATATCTGGTATTCGTGTTTTGTAAATATTCTTTTCTAGTCACACCTAAATAAAACATTGTATTAGGTTCCCATATTCTCAGGTTATCATTTTTAACTACCATCGCTTACCTGATTTCATCATTAAAATTCTGTGCCACGATACATGCGTTTAAATTCCAACTATTTTAAAGTTTGGCAAATGACCTTCATGCAGGTTAGCAATGGTTCTGGTACTCAAAATTGTGGTTGTTTTTTCTGTTTACATAACCTGCTTAGTATTGAATCCCTCTTCCAAGAGGGTCTTCCTAAGAAAGGTGTCATCATTACTTAGTCTTAATGTCTTGTGACCTGAGGCTTTTAAAGGACTTTGTGTAAACTACAATATTGTAATTTTTCTAAGCATTTTTTTTTAAAAAAGGTAAAACATTGTGTACTAATTCTGATCAAAAAAATAAGCCAGGAAAGATTGATGGTGTTCATTAGGTTTTAAGTGAATAGAGCAGTTCCCTAAAATAACAATTGTACAGTAAGGATAAAACACTAACTTACTGTGTATTCATTTCAAGTTGTTAATGTATTTTTAAATGCCAAGAAAAATATACAACAGCATTTTTAGAACCGCAGCTCTCTACTCAGTCATTGGTCAGAAAGTCAATTTATTGAGTCACAATCAACACTTTAACAAATGAAATAGAATAGGCAGAATTAATCATCCATAGTAAAATTTAAATGTTTAAAAAGTAATATGTATGTATATATACTTGCATGTGTGTTCTGGCTGCATATAAAATATATATTTTACTGTCGTTTGCTATCAAAAAGGCTTGCATGCTCCTGTCTTGCAAGCCAGATGGGTCTCTTTTGGCCTAATTTCTGGTTTGAAAGTTGCCCTCTTTGTTCAGTGTATAATTTCCCTTGGCTTTAAGGAGCTGGGACTTCATTGTGTCTAATGGAGCTTTGGGCTCTGTTCCTTTTTTTGGAGATGCATGTTCCCAGGTGCGTTACTGAGACCTATTATCGCTCAAGTTCTCCCTGAATTTCTTGACTTCAGCTCCCCTAGGACTCATGATTGGAAACTGCCGGCCTTCCTCAGTGCCTTGCCTGGTGCATAGACAATCAAAACAGACCATTTCTTGATCAAATTACCTTAGGAATAATCACAATATAAAATAATACTGACTAGAAATGACAGTGAACATTTTTGTGAAGTTTGGATATATTATGGCAGTGATAAAAATCAAAATAAAGATTACGTTACCAAAAAAGATAAAAGGTACAGATTAATGCTTTTTACTGACATTACTGTCATTTGGGGGCGGGGGAAGGGGTAGATTAGGGGGGAAGAAATGAAGAAACAGTTTTGAAAGGATGAATATAACCAGGTTCGGAAACAATTTTGCCCAAGGAATAACAGAATTGAAGTAACTCAGTTTCTGTTCTTTTGTCTCTACAATCATTTCTCTATCACCGTTGATTTTGAATGTACAGTTTGAATGGGGAGATGTGGTGTACCACAGTGGATGAGGCAGGGAACTTCCTTCACAGTGAGCTTTAGTCATTCAGAGCTGTATCTTCTCTGGAAATGAATGCATGTAGCTAAGTCTGACTCTGTATCTAGGAGTTCTCTGAATTCACTTCCTTGTAAAATGCCCTGTCGATAGAAGCATAAATAATACACAGTGCTGTTCTGAAGTTTAAGTACATATAAAGTATTAAAACTTAAAAGTAACTATGGCAACACAAGATTTTTTGGTGGGGGCAGGAGTACTTTCTCACTGGCTTGCTTAGAATTGCTAGCACACAGTAACAATAATGCAGACTGACTAGCTAGCGTTATTATTTTTACATTATCTCCAAACAACGTACCCCCTTATTTCCTGTACCTGGGAAGGAGTTTTCCTACTGCCCCACTTGTGGTATGCCAAATTACAGGAGAAAAAATCACTCCTACTCTTCTCAGGTTCTTTTGATCATGTGTCTGGAGTCCTGGAATAGCTTAGGGAAATAAATCTGTGAAACACAACATAATGATCGCTGCTGGCAGCTAGCCTTTCATTTCCTTTTGCTTGGCTCAAAGCCAGGGAACAAGTTTGTGGATCTTTCTTGACTCCAAGGAAGTCCTCCCCAAAAGTGTGTGTGGGGGTGAGGGGGCAGAAGAAGGGGAAGTAGGCATTGGGTGGAGTGAGGAAAACCCACCAAGACAAATTTGGATGCACAGTATTTATAGGATGAAAGTGAAAGGAAAGCTCTGGACATTCTATAATACTTGTAAGGTTAAAATTAAAAATCTAATCAAAATCTTGGGTTGTATTTTCACTGCCTCCCTGCTTCTCCCTCCTATCGTCATGTTGTTTTCCTTTTGAGTTGCAAACCTGCCTGGGATTCTCTAGACAGAGCCACAAATCCCTTGGTTTGGCTTTACTTTTATTTTTCTTCACTTTCCAAAATAAGGGAACATTTGAGACTGACTCAGTCTGCCTCCTGCATTATAAATGTGCCTCCCAGCTTAACTTTCTTACCTATTTCAACACCAAGGGTCCTACCTTTGTCTGCATGCAGCTCACCAAGTGAAGTCCACCCAGCCCAGCCTGGTATTCAGCGTGCAGTGGGGATTTCTTCCAGATGGAGCAAGATACTGAAAATGGAGGAACAGCTTGGTGCTTATGAAATCGTTTCAAAGATCTTATTTCGCATTCGCTGTTCACTTCCCATCTTATTTCGCGTTCACTGTTCTTTGCCTAAATTCCACATAAGATCGTTCTGGGCTTCTTGATTTCTCCCCCTGTTTTATACACTTTGTGGTCTGCCATGTAGCCCTGGGCTTCCTTCTGGCCTTAGTGCTAACTTGGCCTGTGCTTCCCTTTCAGATTCAACTAGTGCAGAAAATCATCTCATCTTTCAAGACTCAGTTTTGAAGCTGGACCTTCAATGCAATCTATTACTCCAGCCAAATGCTCTTTGTCCTTCCTGTAAGTCCCTTACTGTGTAATTGCCCATGTGACCTGCATAGCTCAGTGCTCTGCACTGTAAATATCCACTTGGGGGTCTTGTCTTAAGTAGCCAAGGGACTAAAAATCATTTGAGAGTAGGGCTATACATTTTGTACCAATTCTGTGTCCACTATAGAGTGCAACACATATTCTTGAACATAATGTATGTACAATAAGTTTACTTAGTGGATAAAAAGTTTAAAAATGGAATTAATGTCATCAAATATACTCCTGTATTAACTGGAGTATGTGTGTATGTATGGGTAAAGCTATTATTTAAAAATCTTCTCTGATTTTGTTAGTATAAAGCAAAGCCTGTCAAAACAACAACAACAAAAAAGAGGAACACACATAATATGAACATTTTGTCACATGCTTTTAAAATATTTGTGTTTTTTATATTGTGGACTGTTTGTTGACTTTCAATAGCAATGGAGGAAATACAAATCGAAGCAATAGGAAGAAACCACTTTTTGGCTTACCTAACTGGCAATGGTTTTGAAAAATGTGCAGTCCCTACTGTTGGGAAAAGTTGTACAAGGGATCTCATATGCTGCTGGGAGATTGTAAGGGGAGAGAGAAATTTTCTGAATGGCAGTTTGCATCAAGAGACTTAAAATGTGCATTTTCTACAACCACTTTGAAAAACTGTTAGACAATATCTACTGAAGCTGAACGTATGCCATCTCTACGGCCTAGAAATTTCACTCCTAGATATACATCCAATAGCACTGTGTATGAAGGATCACCAAAAGATATGTGTTAGAGTGTTTATAGCAGCCTTATTTTTAATAGTTCCAAACTGAAAAGTACTCAAATGCCCATGAACAGTAGAATGGAGGTCAGGTGGTGCCTCACACCTACAATCCTAGCACTCTGGGAGGCCGAGGTGGAAGGATCCCTTGAGTTCAGGAGTTTGAGATCAGCCTGAGCAAGAGCAAGACTCCATCTCTACCAAAAATGGAAAACCTAGCCAAGCATTGTGGTACATACCTGATGCCCCAGCTACTTGGGAGGCTGAAGCAAGAGGATCACTTGAGCCCAAGAGTTTGAGATTACTGTGAGCTAGGCTGACACCATGGCACATTAGCCTGGGCAACAGAGTGAGGCTATAACCTAACAAAACAGAACAAAATACCCCAGTAGATCGGATTAGTAAGCATAGCATATGTATACCATCGAATACCATCCAGCAGTGAGAATGAATGATTGGTATACCTAGCTACATGGATGAATTGCACAAACAACATAGAGTTGAGGGAAAGGAGGCAGATGAAAAGTAAAGAGTATACCATATGAATGATTCTATGTATATGGAGTCAAAAACGCATCAAAACTAATTTGTTGTGTGAAAGGTCAATATAGTGGCTACTTTGGGGGTGGTTAGGAACTAAGAAGGTGGTGCTGGGGCGCTGGTAACATTTTTTGAGCTAGGTGTTGGTTTGGTGGTCGTGTCTAGGCAATAAAAATTCATGAAATGTTGCCCTTATGCTTTGTGTACTTTTTTTGTATGTATGTTGTACTTCTGCAAAAACTATTTTAAGTCTGTGTGCTCTTTCACCCAGTAATTTCCCAACTAGTGCTTTATCTTGTTGACATAATTATAGGTGTCCACAAAGAATTTATATGCAAGGCTTTCCATACAAAACATTGCTTTAAACAGTGAGAAATTAGAAATAATAGAAGCATCAAACAATAGCGAAGGGGTCAAATATATACTGGTAGGATATTTATAGCCCTGAAAAGTCATTTATGATGACTATATAATGACATTGACAAATATGATTTCATGTAAAGTAAAAGAAAGAAGACAGGATGCTAAACTGTATATAGAGAATGATCACAATTTCCTAAGGAAATTTATTCATGTTCAGTGCCAATACTGGTTATTCTAGAGTGATAAGTTTTCAGGTGGTTTTCTTTTCTTTTCCTTTTTTTTTTAATTGAGAAAGTCTCACTTTGTTGTGCTCGGTAGAGTGCCTTGGTGTCATAGCTCACAGCAACCTCAAACTTCCGGGCTCAAGCGATTCTCTTGCCTCAGCCTCCCTAGTAGCTGGGACTACAGATGCCCACCACAACGCCCAGCTATTTTTTTTTTTTTTAGCAGACCCAGGCAGGGTTTGAACCCGCCCGTACCAGAGTGAGTGGATGGCACCCTCACCAGTGAGCTAGGGCGCCCCCTTTATTTTCTTCTTTATACTTTAATTTATATTCTAAATTGCATGGAATGATTGCATCATTACTTTATAAAAAATGTATTTAAACATTTTATGAAGTTATGATCTAAAGAGAATTCTGCCATCCTCAATCTGTGCTTTTACAATGCCTGTGAAAGCAGAAAAGTTGAACGGGCAAACTCCATTCTTGCCTTGGCACTCAAGCCAGTTTTCTCTCTCCAGGCCTACTGACTATGGCAGAAGTACTCGAAGCTCATGGAAGATCTCACAAATCCTAGAGAGAGTTAAAAAGTGAATTACCCTCATTTCTGAATGGTATATATGGACTGGTGGTAAAAGATAAGAACTGCAGGGGGCAGGAAACGAGATGAGGGGAATTTCTCCCCTTTTGGGGGTTCCTAGTAAAGTTACTGTCCATGGGCTGGGAGTAGGCACTGTTAGAAAGAACAGCTGCCCGTGCTTGTTTGTCCCCACAGCACCAAAGTTGGATGGTGGCAGTGGAGGACATAACCTGGGTGATCCTTTTCTGTGTATGAGATTGGATGACAAACTACTTTATCTCTGGCTTGGGGGAGATGGCCTGATCCAGCTTATATTCTTTTTATTTATTTTTTCTTATTTCAGATTAATATAAGGGCACGCATGATTAGGTTACATTGATTACATTTGTTGGGTAAAGTCCAAGTTGCAGCTGAGCCCTTCACCCAGGAAGTGTGCCATATACCCCTACATTGTACCAATAGTGAGAGCCTAACACACCCCCTCCCCTTCTTTCTCTTTGAATTTAAATGTGGCAGCCTAAATTCTTGATGTCAATCAAAGGAAAAAAGAGGGTGGCATTTTTTAGGCCGGGGTACCACAACTTCATCAGTCAATCTATATCATAAGCAAAATATTCTACTTTTAAACTCTAATATAGGTAGTTCGTCTTAGGTACAATCATTCACAAAGAATCTTTAAAATCGGCATCCAGAAGTTTGTGGTAATTGTCAAGGTGGCACACCATATCTAACAGTTTGTTCTATGTTTAAAAGGACACCACATGCAATTATTTGCAGAATATTCAGAAGATTTGTCCACATCACAGTCCCTTTGCTGAGTGGAAGGTCTCAGCTTAAGGTGCCATAAAATGTCAAAGCCATTTCTGTTCAATCATCCAACATCTGTGATTTTGTTCATGGTAAACACCATAATACAGTATGAAATATTATGTGAAAAATTTAGCTACATGAAGTGGTACCTCAAGAACTTTGTAAGAAGGGAAATGGGTGCTTGACGAGAGTGAAAATCTCAACACAGTATATATGCGTGTGTCTATTATCTATCTGTCATCTATGTATCCACTATTGTTACCTACCTATCTTCTATCTATCATCTATCCTCTCCCTCCGCTCCCGTTCTTTCTGAGTGGCAATTGGTGGGAATGAAAGGAGACTGTATAACTGAGGAGGGTGTGTGCAAAAGGAGAAATGGTCAGATGGTCAGGTTGGAAGACTAGGCAAGAAATGGGGAGAATCGTCTGGAGGAAAACAAAACAAAACAAAACAAACAAAAACGCCCTTGCAGCTGACAGGAACATCAGTTTGCCTGCAGGTTATACATTTTCACCATGGCCGCAGTCCAGAAGACTATTGAGGCCAGATGCCATAAAATCATATCCCTTCTCCCCATCTGTTTCAAAGCTTCATAAAAATGAAGTCCACACAGATTTGGTTGACAATGTAGTTCTCATGTGTGCACAGTTAGTACACACAGTTTGTGCTTGTATTAATTTTTTCAGGGCTACTGTAACAAATTCACAAACCTCGTGTCTTAAAACAATAGAAAAATCATTTACAGTTCTGGAGGCCATAAATCTGAAATCATTATCACTGGGCTGAAACAAAGGTGTTGGCAGCAGGGCCACACTATCTCTGGGTGATCTCGAGGAGAATCCATTCCTTACTTCTTCTGGCTTCTGGTGGCTACTGGCCTTCCTTGGCTTATGGCCACATCATTCCAATCTTCAAGGCACCATCTTCAAATTTCTCTCTGTGTTGTTTTCATGTGGCCTCTCCTCTATGTATGTGTAGTCAAATCTTCTGGCTGTCTCTTGTTAGGATATCTGTGATTGCTTTTAGGGTTCACCTGGATAAATCTAGGGTACTCTTTCCCATCGTAAGATCCTTACCTTGATCACATCTGCAAGGACCCTTTTCCCAAATAATATCACATTTACAGGTATTTTTTTATTATTAAATCATAGCTGAGTACATTAATGTGATCATGGGGCACCATACACTGGTTTTATAGACCGTTTGACACATTTTCATCACACTGGTTAACATAGCCTTCCTGGCATTTTCTTAGTTATTGTGTTAAGACATTTACATTCTACATTTACTAAGTTTTACTTATATCCTTGTAAGATGCACAGCAGGTGTAATCCCACCCATCCCCCTCCCTCTGCCCATCCTTCCCCCTCCCTCCCCTCCCTTTCCCCCTTCCCCCTATTCTTAGGTTATAACTGGGTTATAGCTTTCATGTGAAAGCCATAAATTAGTTGCATAGTAGGGCTGAGTACATTGGATACTTTCTGTTCCATTCTCTAACATTCATTTTCTCTGTGGCTACTTGGGTTGAACATTGTTGCTTGAGAGTTAATCTAGAATTTTTTTGTCTTTGTTTTCTCCCTTCTGGGGTGAAGCAGGTGCAACTTTGATCTCCAGTATTCATTTAGGACTACCATCTTTTCTTGATGTTAAACAACCCTTTGCTTTAAAACATTATGGGTTTAACAGACTGTCTTTTTCTTTTTAATGTCTTTACATAGCACAAATAAAAATAGACAGTTATAGCAGACATTGCTGGGATTCTCTATTATCTGTTTTTTTCTCTTCTTTCGGACTATATACTTCCCAGCCTTCCTGCAGATGAGTGAGGATCATGGGAGTAGTTTGACACTACAAATGATACTGTTCATTGCCAAGCTGAAGCACCTAAAAGCCTCTTCAGTCTCATTTCTTCTTTTGCTGTAACTTGGACATTATTAGTTGAGATCACAGAGGCATAAGAAGAAAGCAGATTAGATCCCCGAGTCACTAAATGGCATAGAGGTACTTGGAAAGCCTCTGGACCTCCAACTAGCTTTGCCTGGGTGAGAAACCAACCTTCCTTGTGTTACGTTTAAAAAAGTGGCATCTGAGATTGGTTGTTACTACATCATCACCTAGGCTGACCCAACTTACATGACAATTTTTTGTCAGCCTCCTCTCATGAATTTACTTTGCTGGATTTTGAAATCTAAATGTCAGAGAACCTCTCCTGAGTGGACTATTTAAAACCATGCACACACACACACACACACACACAAATACACACATTTTTTAAAAATAAAATAAACTTAAATGAACCTCATTAAATGGGTGGTTTGAAACTTTGGTAATGTCCCTTAGAGTAGTTAGGATTTTACAACAGCAGGGCCAGAATGTACTAATCTAAACCAGCTAAGATGGGGGTGGTGTCTTTATCTTTTCCATATCTTTTTGAAGTTCTCCAAAAACCAAAATACTGTCATTTCTCTGAGTGACTCATGCTAGTTCTTATCATCTCAGTCAAAAGTCCCCCTTGGGTCCAAGTGAAATCCCCCTTTAGTTCACTTAAAATCTGCTCCTTCTTGTTTTATGCCTATGGAAATAGAGGTTTAAAAATTATTCATTACAATCTTCCTTATTAAAGCCCTGGCTGTCACTTACCTCTCTCTTCCCTAACCTGACCAGCAGAGATGCACTTGACCTTTCCCCCTAATCCTCTAACAAGATCCTACCTAATGCTGGTTAGAATGGAAAGATGATTTGATTTTCTGGCTTGTATAGTGCTGGCTCTTTGTCAATACCTGAAAGTGTCACATTGGCACTGCTTTTCTGCCTTGCATCCATCCAGACCAGTCCTTTAACACTTCCCCCTCAATTCATGCTCTTCCTCCTGCCTAGAACACCCTCTCTAGCTGCTAAAATTTGACCTTGGCACTTTTAGCAGTCCTCATTTATGGCCTCTGGATCTTGTGTCATGCTTAGTAAGGCCTTCCCCATTATAAAATTGGTTTTTAATTCCAAAAAGTAAAATTGTTTATGACTTTGGACCTGACTCAGATCATACTTTTTCCTGATTCCTGATCCCATAGGCACAATTAGTTTTGTCCTTCTTGTCCTTTCTCCTAAATGCAGTATGCAATTATGGTCATTTGTATAAATACCCTATTGTCTCGCCTCAATAGAATGTTCTAAAAGTTAGCAGTTGCATCGTTGTCTCCCAACAAATCCCTAATCAATACTTGACTGAGTGCACCTCATGTACACTGTCTGTCATTCACTTTCTCTATTCCCATGACTTATGCTGGCATGAATGTTTAATTTTATTCTGTTTTTATAAAAACAATGTAAGTTGTTCCTATTTACCAGGTCTTTGACATTTCCAAAGTCCTGCCTTCTTTGGTATCTAACAGCATAATTTCTAAAAGGTCCGATTAGAATAATCTCCAGGATGAAAATAATGATCACCAAGAATTAATAGTCCATGGATTTTGATCTTTTAATAATTTGTGCAAGGGTGATGGCTGATCTCCAGCTTCCTTATGAGCTCACAGAGCACATGCTGTCAGATGGACTTAAGTAACATGCTCTGGCTCTATCCTCCTCCTGACTTGTGTAGACCTTGGAGGACTCTGCACACTCTGGTCATAATGCACATCATACCCTACTCTAACAGCTTGCTTAATTGTCTTTCCCTCTCATTTGCCAGGCATTTTAAGGCAGACCCCAGGTCTTGGTTACCATGATATCCCTAGGGCCTAACTCAGTGACTGACAAATAGTCGGAGCTCAGGTCATGAGTAAATGGATATATGAATGGGTGGGTGAAACATATTAAGCAGAAATAGAATTGGTTTGTCCTGGTATACAGTTTCAGAAGAGGTGGAAGAGCAGAAGCGAATACCAGGTAGCTCTCAAGCGCTGGCTGCTGGGAGGTGGGGTAGGGGGGTATTTCAAGCAAGAGCAAGTTGGTTCACCTAGTTGCTGGAATCAGGGAGTCTTTATGAAAAAGGTGAGCTGGCTTATCTAGGCAGAATTAATCCTAATCAGTTCTATTCAATTCATTTGGCACCTCTGATTCTTGGAGGTACCCCTTGGTACCTCTTGGTCATTTTTATTGCCTTCTTTCTTTCCTAGTTCCATGGCAATTAGAAATGCTTTGCTATACCATATGGAAAAGGTCACGTCAGTGGCTCACCCACATTAGATGGAACTTCGAGTAGTACCTTCTGGGTAGGGATGATTTTGCAGTCTTCTGTTGACTCACTTTCTCCCCACTTTTTGACCTTCCAATGGTCAGTTAATATATGCCAAAGTTAACAGTGGAAGCATCATCATTTCTACTCCCAATAGCTAACACTTATCGTTTGCCATGTGCCAGGCTCAGTGCTAAGTGTTTCACATGAATTCCCCTTTGACTCCACCAATAGCCCTGTAAGGATAGGCACTATTACTGTCCTCTGTGAAGTGTAGAGCCAGAGCCTGACACCAGGCAATCCATTCAAGACCCCATTTACATTGTTAGCTCTTATGATGTTGGTAATGATGTATAAAATACCTTTTAACTTCCTGGGTTCCAGCTTTCTTCTACATTGCTCCATTGTTGGTCACTCATGAATTGTTTCTCATAATTCTTATGTGCTCATGCTGATCATAAGTAGATCAGAAAGAGGTGTGTCCTTCTTTAAAGAAACTGGGGCATAGAAATTTAAAGTAACTAGTTCATGGACATACTGGGGCAGGATGTCACTGTTTCCACGTGGACATAGGTGGTCCCAAACTGTTAGATGTTACTTGACTTGAAAGATTTTGAGATCTGCGGCAACCATCCGCTTCCCCACACACTCCTGAGTTCTGTGTGATGGAGACCGAAGGCTCAGTTGTCCTCATTTGCTTGTATTCCATTTCTCTTAGTGAGAAGTTATTCCAGGTCTCTTATTTGCACGATGAAAGGTCTTCCATGAACCAGAGAGAAGCATTCTGAAAGAAGTTATTAAGCTTTATTAATATAATTACATATAACAAAAGACATAATTTAACTTCTCCATATTGAACAAAGAAATTCATTTGAAGGTTCAAGAACTCCAGCTGGAAGGGCAGAGCTCGTCAGAATGGCTTCTCCAGGTGGGGGAGTGTGGGCAAGGCACCAGGCTGGCTGCTTTGTCCTTGGAGACCCTTTGTGTGCGTGATGGAACACAGCTCTCTCCCACTCTCCCAGCCCTCCCCTCTCCTTCACATCCACCCTCAGTGCTTCCTTATCACAGGCACAGTACAGAATATTGGCTTGTGCTTGCTTCTCTCGTGGCCCACCAGGATGCTGCACAGGCAGTAGTATTAAGAACTTTTTCTTTAGGATGGTGATATCTTTTGGTATTAATAACCGGGTCATTTGTAATTGGTGCCATCAATAGCACCAGCAGTTGGTGGCCAGCCATAATGAGGGAGGCACTTCCTGAGACAGAGCAAAAGAGCAGCTTAAATGGGAAGGAGAAAAGCCCAATAAAGCCATCCGTGTACGTATAGTGGAACCTCTGTAAGTTGACCACCCAAGAGACTGCAACAAACTGATCAACATTTAGAGGTGGTCAGTGTAGGGAGGTGCTCAACCACGGAGGCTCTGCTGCACTTAACCGTGCCCCACAGGGGAGAGACTGTAACTCAATGCAGGTAAAAACCAGGGGAGGAAACATTGTCTAGCCTTAATATGGGAAGGGATGTAAGCACCCCATCAAATTAGAAAGAAAAGTATGTTATTAAAACAAATGCAAAGCCCAGAGCACAAGGTAGAGCACTCTTCCCTAAAGTTAAACAAAGTAAGAGACTTCTCCTCTATCATGGGACGTGCTCCCAGACTCCTTATTGTATGCCCAGGGTTAGCCAAGACTTTAAGCACTCAGTCTGAGAGATGATAGAGGTGGAAGAGCAGAAGCGAATACCAGGTAGCTCTCAAGCGCTGGCTGCTGGGAGGTGGGGTAGGGGGGTATTTCAAGCAAGAGCAAGCTGGTTCACCTAGTTGCTGGAATCAGGGAGTCTTTATGAAAAAGGTGAGCTGGCTTATCTAGGCAGAATTAATCCTAATCAGTTCTATTCAATTCATTCGGCACCAAAAATGTCAGGTTTCAAGGTGGCTGCCTACATTATAAAATGTTAGGCTTGCAGGCAGCTGCCTGGGTCTCTGATTCTTGGAGCACTTTCAGTTGAAAAATGACCAGACACCCCAAAGTAAGACAAGTGCAAAACAAAGTTTACTGAAAGAGAAAAAGATAAGTTGCAGAGTTAAGAGCAAGGTAAAGGCTTACAGAGCAAGATACGTTTCCCATAGATAGCGAACATGCCCCCATTGTTGCAAAAAAGTAAGGGGCCCCCCCCCCCCCCCAGCCCACCTTGCTTTTTAAGAGACAGGATCTTGTTTCGTCTCTCGTCCCAGGCTGGAGTACAGTACACAGACATAGTCACAACTCAGTGCAGCCTCAAACTCCTGGGCCCAGGCGATCCTCCTGCCACAGCTTCCTGAGTAGCTAGGACTCCAGGCACATGCCACCACACCCGGCTAATGTTTTTAAAAATTTCATGTAGAGATAGGGGTCTCGCTGTATTGCCCTATCTGGTCTGGCCTCAAGCAATCCTCCTGCCTCAGTCTCCCAAAGTGCTGAGATTACTACCTGGTCCAGAACATTTTATTTTAAACAATAAAAGATGATCATGGAAATACTCAAAGGATAAAAACAATGACCATCTTAGTGGCTAGAACACCTGACTGAATTGTTCTGATTTATTCAAAATATCAGAAGTAATTGTTACTTATTGAGTATATAACATTGTGTTGTCTCCATATTTCTATTCAGTGTTCCTTTATTGTACTGCAGTACAAGATTCGTGAAAGCCAAGTCTATGTTCATTCCCACTTCCTACAATGGTACATGGCATAGAGTAGGTAATTATTTACTGGTTGAGTAAATGGTACAGGTGAAGTCATTGAAGATCCCAAAAGTTATGTTACTTGCCCAAGATCACATTGCTAGTAGGAAACCAGGTCAGGATTTGAACCCAGAGCTATCCAACTGTATAGAATTCTGTCTTTGTGATTGCTTGGCCAGGCTTTTTGTGGTAATAGTGAAATGGAGATTGGAGACCCAGAGTTATTTAACAAAGCTCCAGTTTGAAGTCTAGGAAATAAGGATTCTGGCCCAACCTCGCTGAAATTTCATGTGACCTTGGAAAAGTTCCTTTTCCACCATGCCTCCGTTTGTTCATCTGTAAAATGAGATGGAAGCAATGCTCCCCACGGCTTGAAGACGCCTTAGACACCCTGGGGAGGTTTGTGCTTTGTCATCTGCTGTTGCACTTGGAGTTGGGATGGGAGGGTGGGTGATTAATTCACCACCTGAGCACATAAGGAAAATAGTTGTATTTTATTGCAAGATGTACAAAAACTCAGTGGTGACTGACACAGTCCCAGGACGATGAAACAGCTGACACCCTGAAATGAAAGTTGAAGAGAGAAAAGAAAGAAAAGCAAAGTAGAGGTATTTGAAGACTTGACACAGCTTTTGATTAAAAAGAGAGAACTCCAGTTCCACTCCTAGGTTGGTGCAGCTTATAATCGGAAACAGGCGCTCAGGTTGATAATTGTGCCCAGATCTGATCCCTGGCACATGAGAGCACAGCTTTTAAAAGAAAAAAAATCGGCGTGTGTCTTTAAAGCCTCTCTCCTTCTCTGTGCTCTCTCTGTACTCATTTGGAGGTTGCATAGCTGGGCCTTTGCATCTAGCCCTGGGTTTTTTCCTCTCTCCCTGGCTTGGGGATTATTGATTTGGAAGGCGAGGCTAATTTACATGTAAATAAATCTTAGCGCTGGGCAGCGGGCTGGGACGTCCAGATGCCGTGACTGACTTGCTGACATCACGGCTTCATTAGCATGCGGGGGATGCGAGCACTGCAACAGCGACTTCTCAGGCACCACCAGCAGCACCGCCGACAGTTATTATTTTTTTACCGAGCTACACATTTCCTGGTTCAGTGGCTTGGGCTCTGTGAGCAGCTGACTGGTGGCCCCCGGTTTGGCTCTGGATCGGTTGGTGACCCTGAGGCTAGGGTCTGGGACTTCCTTCAGACTGTCATGAAGAAAGGGAGTTAAGAGGAAACTGGGGTTCTCAGGAAGGTGATCGGAGAGCTCAAGCAGATCCAGAGGAAGAGAGGAAAGTCTCACTTTTTTCCTGCTTGGTGGATTCCCCCAGCAGGGTCTGGATCCAGCTCCAGCAGCGCTGTTCTCCCTGGGGGAATGTAGAACAGCTCCAGCTTGAGCCTGCTGCCAGCTTCAGGAAGGGCTCAGATTTGGAAAGGGGGGTCGAGAAGAAGATGCTTTGGCTGCCTGGGGTCCTGCTTACGTTCTTAGAAGGCAGACTCAGGGAGAAAGTGAACTGGGGCAATTGACAAGCGCCCGAGGTCTGGCGGAAGCCTCATCCAAGACCCGACATTTCATCTTCCCTGAAGGTAGGTAAGAAATTTGCTCTAATTCACAAATTAAACCACAGTGTGTTTTCTAGGGAGGATGAGAAAGCCATATGTAGGGACTTTGCATTGGGGAAGGATATGGGGGCTCCATTATCTTGGCCAGGTAGCATTTTGGGTGGCTCTCTGCCCCTTTGGGTTTTCTATGCTTGATTAGAACTCTCAGTTGCAAAGTAGTATGTCACAGGTATAGGATGTCCTGAAGAAATGCTTAAATCTTAGTTCTTAAAAAGCAGCATTTCTCTAAAAGTACAGCTTTCTTTTAAAAATAATAAACATAATACAAGGGAGAGGGTTTATAAAACCAAATACCTGGTGGTGTTCATGCCCAGTAATCATCTCAGCATATAATGTCAGGTACCATTAGGGGATGTGAGGAACGAGGACTTAGCTGAGACTTCCAGGTAAAGAAATGGCTCTCGAGTTACTTTGATTTAATTTTAGCCAGGGCTTTCAGATTAGAAATGGTGACAGAGCCTCAGAATCCGACTGCATAGCCTGGCTAAAACACATGATTCAGTTTGTTCTCTGTACTGGGTTTCTGGAAGGAGTGTTTGTGGTTAGCTCTCCTCACTCTTGGTTTCCCGAAAAACAGTCGCAGCATTACTAATCTGCCATGGAGGTCTTGCGATGAAATACAGATTTTTAATCCCATTATTTTTTGTTATGTGGTCTTGGGCTATGTTGGGGTCCAATAGGACTTTTATGAACCATAAATAATCCGGGCTGGGCCAAATCACACTGGGGTAAGTGATCCATACCAGATGCAATGCCATCCGCTGGTCCAAATGCGGCTCTTGTGTAACTTAGGCACGTAGATGATTTCCCCAGTGAGCGAATTCTGCTTCCAATATCAATGCATGTATGAGCACAGTCCGGGGGGGCTCCAGTGTGCTGTGGATATATAGACACAGACTGCCGGGCACCCAGTCTGCAGCTCGTAAGGCTGCGATTTGCTTTGCCTGCATATCTCTTCCCAAAGAGTATTTTAAACCATCTCAGCAAGCCTTAAACTAAAGGAAAACAACCTTGCCTCCTTGCTAGAGGCCGAACTGGCCGCTCTAATCCTGCTCCTCAAAAGGCTTACTGCCTGCTGATGGCTTTCACAGATGGGTCAGGATGAGTGTCCCTGAGGGCTCTATAGAGTAAGTCACAACTTTGACATAATTACCATATTTTGGAAATTTGGATTTTAATGCCTCCGTGAGTGCTTGTAAAGGTTTTGCCTTTCCATCAAATGCTCTTTCCCCTCAGGAATTCCTTTTTTAATGTGAAAATTAAAACATATTGGGTTTGTCGGGCATTGCAGTCTGTAAAGAGCCATGGGGCAGCCAGAAATAGTAAAGTGGCATTGTTTGAGATGGCATGTTTATAAAGATTTATTCAGGCAATATGGGGGGGAAATAGAAACTTAGGAAGGAAGATGCATTTATGGAAGCTTAAGGAATGAGAAGGGAACAGGCTAGACAATATAAGATGACGTTTATCCAGGGCTCAGACTCTGGATTCAGAAAGAGCTGAAGATACTTACAGCTGTGTCTCTGAGCAATGATTCCTGCCGGTAAACCAGGGAGAGCAATAGAACCTATATGCAGGGTGACGGGTGTAAGGATTTAATGAGATAACATAGAAAAAGCACCTCACACAGAGCCAGTCATTAGTAAACCCCCGTAGGTGTTAGCTATTATTGTTGTTGTCATTATTACCTTTTTGTCGTTATCATTATAAGCATGGTTGGCTAAAAACAAAATAGTCTATTGAAAAGACAGTATGTTTGCATCCATTTTCCTGCAAAGAGGTTTTGCTAGCAGAAAAGATGCCATCTTTAATACTGTTCTATCCAAACCATTCCCACTCAAACTTTCTACCCTCTCGATTGAGTTGACAGGATAAATTGTATTATCTGGAACTACTTACTGTATGTTGCAGAACTAAAAGTGGCCAGCTAGCATAATGAAAAGCATTTAGTCCTAGCTGGGGTTCAGGTGCCTTTAAAGAAGGCAGCTGATGAGTCACATGTAG
Organism: Loris lydekkerianus; assembly: GCA_963574355.1. NCBI lineage: Eukaryota > Metazoa > Chordata > Mammalia > Primates > Lorisidae > Loris > Loris lydekkerianus. The sequence goes on from CAUYPK010068902.1 coordinate 22,384, forward strand.
AAATCTGTGAGATTCCAGTTGGAATTTCTGAATTTTTCTTCTGCTGCAACTGTGCATGTGAGAAGCCTTCCTTTTCCCTCTCTGTCTTTTTTTTTTTTTTTTTTTTTTTCCTTTCCAGGGCAGACATTTAGCATTTTCTTCCTCACCCAGGAAGGCCATTGACTATGTGCTTTACCTGCTGGTTGGCTCCTCAGAAGTCCCAAAGCTGAATTTTTGCCACTATCTGGGTGACTTCAGCTTATGCATGGGCTGTTAAGGCAAAGGAACAGGCCTCCTCTGCTTGCCTGTCTGTGACCTGACCCGGTCCTTTTTGTCTTTGTTTTGTGTCCACCACCGTGATAACATCTTTGCCAGACTTGTGATCTTCTCCTACATGAGCATACTCAGTCACACAGTTGGACAGCTGTGTCTCCCTTTCCTGTCAACATCTTTCTTTTTAATTTAAGCAAAATGGAACTTTGATAGAGTTGAGAGGCAAATTAAAATGAGTCCAGTATAAAATTTTTTCTTAATAAACTCAGAATTGGGAGTTGGTGATTCCTGGTTGCCACTGATCTATCATCGTTTTGGATGGAGGATAATATTTATGCCTTGATAATGTCCACCTGCGTTGACACCTCACTGTATCCTCTTTGGAGGGCTGCCTATCCTCTCTAAACTGCTTTTCTCATATGGATATTGGGAATAAAATCCCCTGAACGCATAGAACTGCTGTAAAGAGAACAGCTATACTGTCTTTGCTTGATTCCTGGTACTTACTTGGCATTGGGTTTTATTTCCTTCTGATGACAATGACTTTCATATTCCCCATTGAATCCCAATCTGTGCCTGTCAGCATCTGTTTTGAGTGGGGAAAAAAAATTACAAAATTAAAAAACAATCCCAACCTGTGAACAACAGAGGGCAGCAGTTTTAATATTTGTCTGACAGAAACTGAAGACCAAAGAAGCAAAATAACTTACTCTCAATGACACAGCTTGTGACAAATGCTGGTACCCAGTGTAATACTGCTTCAACTACACGTCGATTCCAAATGCCCTGAGTTTGAGGACTTAACCACCCAACTCTGCCTTGAAATAGCAGAAATCTCTTAATTCAGTAGCCCTCAAGCTATGGTTTTCTCTCTGTTTTCTTCCATGTTTTCTACATGAGTCAAAAGGCTCTGTCCTCAGATAGGAATTCTGAGTGGCATTTGGGTGAGGACTTTCTCCAGTTCTTTTTTAAGACCTCTTGAAACTTTTCTCTGCAGACTCCCTCTGTGATTGTGTTGCTTATCGGGTAATGTGAGGGTGAGTTATTTGCAAACTAAGACACCTGCAAATGAGGCATCTGGTTTCTTCATTGATGCTTTTAACTGAGACTTGCTACTTTGTTCCTTCCCAGCCTGTAAACATTTTAAATGAAATGTTCTGGTTTTTATTCCTTGCACGCACGCACACGTACGTGTGTGTGTGTGTGTGTGTGTGAGTGAATCAAATAGGGAAGGAAATCTCCACTGGGGACTTGGCCAGTTGAGTTTGAGCAGTGGTGGTTTTCTTTATTCTTTGGCCTATTGTTTGAGCAGTTTGTTATTTGGAGTCTGAAAACCACAGGCTTGCTTGTTCTGTTATTTTCTTGGGGATAAGGCAGAGGGAGAAAAAAGCAAGTCTGAAGGGGAGGTGGGGGGGGTGAGAGGGGAGAGAGAGAAAGTATTTGGATGGAGGAGTTAGGAGGAGGGGAGGGGATGACAGGATGGGAAAGCAGCTGGGAGAATATTAGAGCAATCTCCTGTCCACCAGGAAAGCACAAAGCTGAAGGTTCCCTTTGGGTGAAGTCACACTCAGAAGGCAAGAGCCTCTGTTCTCCTTTAGCTAAAAACTCCTCTCCCCATCTGTCCTACAAAACTCATAGAGAAGCCATTTTTAATTCTAAAACCCTCCTTATGACTAAACACAGCACATGTTTTCCACTAGAGCACCATGAACCATTTTTTAAAGTACATTAATTAAAAGGAGCACATTTTTAAGTACAGTATGAGCCTGCCTTTCCTTGGTGGGTGCAGAGGGTAAACTTGTAGCACATGTTGGGCTATGAAGTTGGTAAAGATCAAGTTGGCTGAGCTAAAAAGACTCAAAACATGACAGCTGACTTGGAAGATGGAACGTAACACTCCAGAGGATGCAGAATCCAGAGACATCACTAGTTAGAAGTGGGGTGTGGGGGAAATGAGGGGTGGCCTCATTTGAGAAAGTGTTACCAGAGTGGAGTGTGGTCGTATGTGTGTGTGGGGGGGGGGGAGGGTGATTTCTGATGTCCCTCTTCCTCATGGGGCTCTTCTTTGAGCTGTGTATATGAACCATCCTGGGGCATGAAAGGGGCTCAGAGCCCTTAATCTCAGAATGTGGGGCAGAGATTGGGTTGGTATCGTTTCCAACCCAGAATCCTGCAGGTCTCGGTTGATCAAAGGCTGACTTGAGTTGCCTCCATTTCCCCATGCTGGGAGTGTCATTGGCCTCAGGCTCCCCTCCCAACTTTGGTTTCTTAAAATCCAACCTTATAAATATTACCCAGCCCCCATCCAGGGTTAAGAGTAACTGGGACAGGAATTCTTAGCATTTCATTTTAACTGGGCAGGATGCCATTTTTCCAGCTCTTTTCTTGGCATCCATTCATCAGTTATAAGTCCTTAGAGAAGCCTGTTCAGGAAAGTTCTAAGACTTAACTGAAAAACAGCCATACTTTCTATGGTCAAAAATCTGGTATGGGTTCAGGACGGTTGTTAGTGTGTATGGCAATGTATGTTTTGGTGTCTATGGGTCTGTATGCAGTCTACATGTTAATGTATGTGTGTGTATAGAAAAAATAATAACTATAATAGGCTCAGCACCTACTGAGTGGCAGCCGACTTAAAAGATGCCTTTACATGGATGTACTTGGCCTTATTAATTCTTTCAGCCATCATACAGCGAGGTAGTATTAGTTCTGTTTAATAACAGAGAAACTAAGACTCCTAGAGGTTAAGTAACTTGAATAAGGGTACACAGACCATAAAGAGTAATGCTGGGATTCAAACCCAGCATAATCCTGCTCCAAAGCCTAAATTATGTGCACTATTTTAGGTGTCCTCATATTTTTTGCTATAATAATGTTCTCTGGGGATTTTTTTTTTTCTCTTCCTTTTAGATTTTCTCTGTGCGTCCCCCATTTGAGAAGCACCTTGTAATTTAGCCATTGAATATAAATCTTTCTGTTGATGTTTTGGTAAAATTGAGTCCATCCTGGGGAATATAACAGGCATAAAACAGAACACAGTAGTTTCTTTACCTACTGTTTTGAATGTGGCTTTCAGAATGGGAGTGTGAGGCTGGCTGGAAAGTCAGTAAGATACTTTAAGATGAAGAGGGAAAACGGGAGCAAATAGAAGAAGTGCTTTGCTGGACCAGAGGGCTCACGGCTGTGGGCAAACCAGTTGGAGTTTGGAGGGAGAGGGGCCCAGGTCCTCACTCTTGATCCCCTGTTGTGTGCTCATCCGGTTCTAATTGAAAAGGATGCATTTTCTCTTTCTGAGCCTTAGTTCTTTCATCTCTAACATGAGGGCCCCAAATCAGACCATCTATAAGTTCTCTTTGAGGCCTCACCTTGATGAGTGTGAATTTTCAGAATGAATTCAGCCTTGTCAGGGAAGGGGGTGTAATTTGTACTGCCAGCTGCTCTTGGTGGGGAACGAAAAGGTCAAGTTTTACATCAGGACCTGGCCTCTCTGTTTTGTGAACGTGTGCTGGAATATGAGAAACAGTAGCCCTCTAGAGAATGCCATGGAGCCTCCTGGATGAATAGCTGACCTTTGGACGTTTCACACTGGTGGAAGGAGGATGGCAAGGGGCAGTGTGTTGGTGTTGCTTATTTACCCTCAGAACTGCTCTGGGGCTGTATTTTGTGTGCAGTCATAAGACAGATTGTGCCAGAGACCAAAACTTCTCACACTGACGTGCACAAACCTAAGGGTGTTGCTGAAAGGCAGATGAGTGCGCTGGTGACACTGAACCTGCCCTTTCTCCTTCTAAGGCACATTTATAATTGGCATTTCACCAAATTCAGAATGCTCAGGTTCTAGCTCTGATTATTTCCTAGGAATTGCTTAGCTACTCTGTGACTCAGTTTCTCCACCTGCAGAGTAATAAAAATAATTAATAGCTAATATTTAATGTTTGCTTACTGTATGTTACACACTGTGCTGAGGATTTTATGTGCTGCATCTCATTTAATCCTTACCTTATGAGGCAAGTTATGGCATCATCTACATTTTGTAGCCACAGAGCACAGAGAAGTTGAATAACTTAATCAAGGTCACACAGCTAATAAGTGGCCAAATTGGGACTTGAATTCATACCATCTGATTCTGGAGCCTTACAACTTCAAGAGATAACCATTGTGAAAGATCTTGGGACCTACTATGTGTGTTGTTCATTTACATGATATGGGCACTAGAAATATCTCTTGGGAACCTAAGATTATAAAGAATAGATGTTGCCCAACTGAAGTTTAATTGTTTTTCAGTAAAATATATTTCAATTTATATAAATTAAAGTCAAATACATCGACTAGTACTTTTGTTCTGTTTTGTTTTTACTTAACCATTAAACAGTTCTATACATTGTGAAGTTTTACTAAAGGAGCAGGTGTTTGCTCTGCAGTCTTGGATTCACCTGGAGAGGGATGTTACATAAGAGGAATGTTCAGCAGAATGGGAGGTTCTGGTTAACTGAGTTTCTGGTTATTTAGAGTTAAAACCCTCGTTTGTTTTCACTCTTGATTTTGCAAATTTGGACAATAAAATAGATCCCTTTTATGTCTCAAATAAGAAGGGCAGAGTTAGCCCAAAGAGTCTATCTTGTGATTCAGGATATGGCAGCCATGCAAATTATTATCCTGAAATGAATTCCCGGTGATTTTGTCTCGTAAAGGGATGTCAAAAGAGGTTGATTGTGAATATCATCTGAGTTTAATACTTGTCACCCAACTGGACACCAGGCTGTGATCTGGTTGTAGAAACAGCCACCTGCTTTCTTCCTTCAGTCCTCCCTGTCATTCCCCCAGAAGCTTCTGTCTGAATGATAGAGGGAAATTTTTCCTTATTTGAATGCATACCCATGTTTGGACTCCACTCTTGGATATGTCCTGATGGTAGGATTAATATGGTCGTTACCTGGCACCTCCATCATCATTCCTCAGTCTTTCTTGCCCATTGCAGGCATCACTAATGACCAGCACACTTGTCAAGCCCCAAGGCAACCTCAGAATCCTTCTCAAGACAGCACTCCAGGCAGCCGGTACTCCTGAGTTGTAGCTGGCCCAGGAGATTTAACTTCTGTGCCATCTCTACCCTTGTCTACTCCCTGGAATTTGGTTTTCCTTTCAGTATGTATCAAACATCTACCGATTGTCTAGGTATGCTGAGAAGAAATTCTATTTCCCATTTACTCTATATTTTATTCGCTCTCCTGAATGTGGGTGTTATAGGCATGTATTAGTTAAATTTTTATTTACTTAAGGTTTTAATAACTTTTCATTTTTCTCTAGGATGTATGTCTGATTAATGTGGTGACCTTTTTTTTTTTTTGAGACAGAGTTTTCACTCTGTCACCTACCCAGGCTGGAGCATAGTTGTGCTAACATAGCTCACTATAACCTTGACCTCCTGGACGCAAGCGATCCTCCTGCCTCAACCCTCAGCCTCCCAAATAGCTAGGATTAGTGGTGTACACCTGTACACATGCCTATCTAATTTTTTGTATTTTTTTTTTTTTTTTGTAGAGCTAGGGTTTCACTGTGTTTCCCAGGCTGGTCTTAAAATCTCAGGCTCAAGCTATCCTCTCATCACGGTCTACCAAAGTGTTAGGATTTCAGGCACAAGCCACTTCCCCCAGCCTGGTGACCATTCTTTTTTTTTTTTTTTAATATGGAACGCTTCACGAATTTGGGTGTCATCCTTGCGTAGAGGCCATGCTAATCTTCTCTGTATCATTCCAATTTTAGTATATGTGCTGTGCAAGCAAGCATCTGGTGATTAATCTTAAGATTCTTGTGCCTTTTTATTTACCAGCAATGTAGGGTCTTTGTCTAGCTTTCCTGCTGCTGTGATGCTCCTGGAGGAATACCTCCTTTATAACAAACTGTTTTCTCTGTGTATCCTCTGGACAATGCAACCATTGGTTAGGTGGCCAGTGCACATGGCCTGCTGTCTCCTGGCTCTGGCTCGGCAACTGTCTAGCTCTTATCTAAAGCCTTCCCTTCCCCTGGAAGCTTATCCATCAAGGATCAGAACTTCATTTAAATAGCTGCCTGAGTCTACTCCTTGCTTTAGAGTTCATCATCTCAGAAGTTGTCAGGAAAGCCTGTCAAGACTAGAAGCTTTCCAGGGATTGAAATGATGAACAGCCCCTACCCCCTCACCTGGTGCTTCCTGTGCAGGGTGGGCCACTTTGAAACACCTGCCTCCTTAGGAAGCAGGGTGGACATGCAAAGTGAAGAATGCAACAGCAGGAGTGTCGGTTCCTGCTGGAATGGCTTTTGGAAGGGAACTGGGTGGAAAGCAGCATAATCACTGGGCGAGACTGATCAGAAAGCTTGAACCTGCCTTGCTTTCATTATATCAATTTGGCTGCCTAACCAACTGCCTGGACATCAATGTCATTCACCCTTGTAATGCTTAAAAATTGTTTTAAAATCTTCATCATTGAATTGCTAAGATGCAGCATCCTGAATGGCAACTATGATATCATGTGCTATTTTGAATTTTAAAAAAAAAAGTTGTAGAGAGTGAGAAATAGCAGTTGAGCTTCAGCAAGACAGAAGGCACTGACTTCGGCCCCTGTGGATGGTTTAAAATATCAGAGAAGGTCTCTGATACTTAACCAGTTTTCCAAACCAGATGATTTTAGGTTGGGATTCATAAGGACCAGAGAAGATTGATGGACTTTCTGAAATTTAATGTAAAATTTTCTGTGAATGTATAGATGTTTATTTTTTAAGGGAGAGGTTCCCAGCTTTCATCAGATTCTTAAAGACATCAAGTTAACCAAAACGTTAAGAACTGCTAAGTCAGGTGGCAGATTGTTATAAATTCATCCAGAGAAATCTCCATAGGAATGTGTGGGACTGGAAAAGATGTTCTTCTGTCCTGTGGAAATACAGAACTTTTCTACATGACTACTCAGGGTCTAATGTTAAGCCTTATGGAAACAGAAGGAGAATTACTTGATTTTTCTTCCATTTTATAGATGGGTGATTTGGGGGCTGTGGTCTCAGATGCCAAGGCCACTGGAGTTCTCGTTTCTTCTCTCTCACAGATTTTTTTATTCATTAAACAATTTAACGCACCAGGCACAATGGCTCACACCTGTAATCTCAGCGCTTTATTAGACCAAAGTTGAAGGATCACTTGAGGCCAGGAGTTTGAGACTGGCCTGAACAACATAATGAGACCCCATCTCTAAAACAGAAAAAAAAAAAAAAAAGTTTAATTAGTTGAGTATAGTGGTAGTCCTAGCTACTTGGGAGGCTGAGGCAGAAGGATTGGTTAGCCCAGGAGTTTGAGGTTACAGTAAGCTCTAATTGTGCCTCTGCATTCCTTCCTGTATGACAGCGCAAAATCTTATCTGTTAAAAAAATAATAATTACAATTGAACATTTACTTTGGACTAAGCCAGAGTTTTTCAGTCTTTCTGTACTCAGGCATTCTTTCAAATATCAGACACTTTGGAGTACAGTAAATGAATTAAATTACACTATAGTTAATAGAACATTCTCAGCAATAATACATCCTCCTCTACCCTAGTCTTATTCTTTTGCATACTTTCCTTTAATCAAGGACAAAAACAGTTTCTCTTTTTTTGCCATGGTCTTGGGAAAACACTACTCATACAGAGAGAGCCAAAAAATGTATATGCATGTTAAGAAAGGAAAAACAACTGTATAAAATTGTAATACTCAGTATTTACTGATAATGTATTTATTGGCAACATTTGTTATCTTGTATATTGTATCTTATATCTCTTGTAATTGGAGAAGTCAAATGGGATTTGGATTTATAATTTTAATATTTGTTTTCCTTTCATAAATTGTGTATACATTTTTTTTTTGGTATATTTGAATCACACTCTGCATTTTTGGTGTCATGGTACCTGTATATTTTCCGTTATTGTAAAACAGAAACATAAAAATAAAATTTACACGTTGATCACAGCTTATTTATTTGCCCATGAAGAGTTCATACTCTACTGGTTGAGAACTACCAAGCTAGATTTTAGACTAAGAATTAGAGATTCAAAATTTCAAAGAGCTGCCTGTTGAATGCTTATTGTTCTAGGTACGAGATAAGATCCTTGACCTTATGAACTTATATTACAGTGAGAAAAATACAAAAGATACATCAGTATATAAAATGGTTTCTGAGAGTAAAAATGTTAAAAAAGAAAACATTTAAAGAATGGAGAATGAATGAGAAAGGAGGGTGAGTTTTTTTTTTTTTTTTTTTTTTTGGAGATGGAGTCTATTGGCTAGAGTGCCATGGTGTCATAGCTCACTGCAACCTCAAACTCCCAGACTCAAGCAATTTTCCCATCTCAGCCTTCCAAGTAGCTGGTACTCCAAACATGCACCACGGCACCTGGCTGGCTTTTCCATTTTCTGTAGAGACGGGGGGTCTCTCTCTTGCTCAGGCTGGTCTTGAACTCCTGACCGCAAGTGATCCTCCTGACTTAGCCTCCCAGAGTGTCAGGATTACAGGCATGAACCCAGCCCAGCCAGGATAACCTGTTGTTTTATAAGGTGGAGGTGTCGTTGGGTGAGTGATAACAGGAATAATGAAACACAGGCCAATTCATGAAATACTGAGCGAAGGATATTCCAGGCCAAGGAAGGGCCACTGCAAAGATCCTAAGAAAGAGCTGGCCTTGGAGAGTTTAAGGGATAAATGAAGTTTGCTGATGCTGAAGTATAGTAAACAAGAGGATGGAAGGGAGCAAAATGAAGTTGGAGAGACAGGAGCAGGCCAGGCTATGTAGATAGGGTCTTGTCAGCCATGGTCAAGGAGTTTGTTCTTCATTCTTGCAGTGAGAAGTTAAGGGAACGTTTTAAGCAGGAGAGTTGAGTGTTGTCATTGTTTAAAAAAATAGTGATGCAATTTTAGAAGAGCAGAGATAGAAGTAGCAAATAAAGAAGTAGGCTGTTGTAGTAGCCCAGGTGGGAGGTAGTGGTAAATTGAACTAGGCTAGAAAGATAGAGAAGATAGAGATGGTAAAAAGAGGTAGTGAACGTATAACTAAAACTTGTCCTATGCACCGAGGAAGGCCACAGTCCAGGCTGTTTTTCATTGTATCAACTGTGCCAAAAATGGGTGGGCCTTGCTACATGCAGCAGCCTGGCGGAGCACCGGGGTGGAGGTGGGCCAAGGAGGCATACTTCCTTCAACCAGCACCTTGTCAGATCTGCATCTAACAAATTTTTTAATATTTTCGAAACCTTACTCCTGTAGACCATGTGAATTCAATTCATCAAGGGCTTCCTTCCAACGAAACCAGGAAATGTTATTTTCTTGCTATGTACTTCCCTCTTTCTTTCACTGCTGCAGAACAAGGAAACAAGTTGTGGCTCAGAACAAAACCACAAAACCCATCCCATAGATCCAGATTGAAGGAGGGAAGTCAGCATCTTGCCTGTGTGTGTGTGTGTCTCTGTCTGTCTGTCTTTCCTGTGAGAACTTTGTTTTGTTTTATTTTTTTCCCTTGGACTTGACTAAAGCCAGGTCTATCCTGAAAATAATGTGTTTCCCTATTGTGTCTAACTCAATCTGAATTGAGGGGCTTTACATCCAGCACTGGTATTTGGTAAACATCCAATTTCTCAATGTTCTTGTTTCGTTAAGTCCATTGGGGTCGTCTTCAGCCTTTGGCCTTATTGGCTGTAGAATGTGGATTTCTGGGAATTTTTTACCTTGAGCCCTTCAGCACAGATATTAAAGGGCCCCTGTCAAGTTTCAGGGGGTGTGACCATTGCCAGAATCCCCACAAGACAAGCCCCTGAGGGATCCCTTTGCCAGCTGGCCTATATCCATACCAGAGATGGCTGGATTTCTCTGTGTTTGGAGCTGGCCGAGTTCCCCTGGATGAAAGGCAGCCTAATATAAACTGAAAATGTTATTAATAAGCAGCCACTTAAGAATTTCCTATGACTTGCCAGTGATGTGGGGGCCTCCATGTGAACAGGGAGAAAAGCCCAACTTGGTTTAAATGGATTAAGGACCCAGTGCAGTCAGTGTGGAGGGACCTCAGAAAGGTATTCAGGTGTTTGGTAAAGGGCTTTGGATAAGTTCCAGAAATTCTTTGAGCCTTAGTTGTCCTATCTATAAAATAAAAAGAATAATTCCCTTCCCATAGTGCGGTTTGAGGATTAAATAAGAAATGCCTGGAAAATGCTTGGCACCAAGCTTGGCACATACTCAGAAAATGTGTTCTTAAAAAGAAAAGTTAGGCAAGTCATACTCCAGAAGTGAAACCAAACTGCCTTTACATCTCCTGGTTGTGGGAGAAGAGAGTGGGTTTCAGATGCCCCCAACACTCAGTAGTAGTATCCACTGTGCGTGTCTTCTCTGAGCTTCCTTTCCTGCCTCTGTAAAGAACTCCCATTCTTCTTACTAAACTTGAAGAGATTTTTATTGGCAGTTCACAAGTTACCAGAACTGGCTTGGTGCCAGTTGCTCAGTGGTTAGGGTGCCAACCACATACACTGAGGCTGGAAGGTTCAAGCCTGGCCAAGGCCTACTAAAACAACAATGACAACTACAACAACAAAATAGTCAGGCGTTGTGGCAGATGCCTGTAGTCCCATGTACTTGAGAGGCTAAGGCAAGAGAATCACTAAAGCCCAAGAATTGGAGGTTTCTGTGAGCCGTGACACCACAGCACTCTATGAGGGTGACGTAGTGAGACTCTGTCTTAAAAAAAAAAAAAAAAGAAAAGAAAAGAAATTACTAAAATTGAAAGTGCTTATAATCTCTAACGTCCTGGATTAGTCTAAGAGGTCATGAATTTAATGTCTCAACTGTCTGCTTTCTTGTATCTTGACATGAAAAGGTCAATGGTGTGACCTTGAAAACTGAAAAGCTTGCCCAAGAATAAGTAATCCTTATGTAAGGATAGTATTGAAATTACTTTGCTCAATCTAGCAGACCTTTAAGTATACAGCAAGTGTTTAATAAAGACTTAGGGCAATGAATAGTTTGTCACCTAATCTGTTTTCCATTGATCTCTTTCTGTCCTAACTGAAATAGATTAACAGAGTCTAGATTGATTTCTGGAGAGCAAGCACCCTAACTGTGCTTATTTGTTTGTCTTACTTTGTATCCCTAGACTTAGTAAAGGGCCCAGCACCCTCGCATACAGTCAGGTTTTTTAATACCAAGAATGTTGTGTGTATTATTTAATCTAAATAGCAAGTCAAGAAAGTGACAAGAGTTAGGATTAGAACCCTAGTCATTGTGACTCCAGAATCTGAGATCTTAACTCCCCTGCACTTTACTGCCTTTAAATACTTAGGCATGTTTAATACCTCAGATCTTGTCTAGAGTTGAGGTGACCTTTTCTACAAAGAAGATGGAGACTAAACAGCTACTTCAGTAAATGTCGTACGAGAGAAAAGCAAACAAAGATGTGTTTTGTGGAGTCATCCCATCCTTGCCTTGAAGTATAAAGGGGAGGAGTGTTAGAATTCAGGTTACAGTCATTTCCTGTTCCCCTGAAGGACTCATCTAGAAAGGAATGGTTCTTGGAACTTGCTCTGCTAAACGTCCAATGAAGTGAAAACATACATGTCATAAAATCATAGTTAGCATGTGGACAAAATGAAGAGGAGAAATTCATCCAGAAGGAGCAACCGGTTCTATCTCTCCTGGTTATTCTTTGCAGAGCGGCAGGACTGACAGTCAGTTGAAGAAATCAGGGCTTCTCTAGACACCCAGAGCCTTGCGTGGGGATGCGCTGATGTAGGTAGCAGTGTTGCCATGGAGACACCATCAGTGGCCAAGCTCTTCTCCTTTGGGGGCTCACTCTGTCTACTCATCTCGATGCTGAATTAGCTCTCTGTGTGCTTGGTAGGCAGATTCCTCACTGGCTTGTGAATGCTTTTAAAATAAAGCCCAAACTCCTCCCCATGGATTATACGTATAGTTCCCCAGCTGCCGTCTTGTCACCATTCTAGACTCCTGTCGATATTTTAATGGCACCAGGTTCTTTCCCACCTCTGTGCCTCTATTCACCTGTCAGGAATATGCTTTCCTTCTCTTTTTGCCTAGAAACCTCCTACTCAGCAACCTTCACATCCAACTTCCTCAAGGAAGCCCTCCCTAACCTCTCATTGTCCAGAACATATACCCCCCCCCCATAGCACAATGCCTGAAACATTAATAATGTGGTGAAAAAGTACATGCCATAAAATCATAGTTAGCCTGTAGATGGATTGAAGTGCCAAAGATTGACAGTACTCTCCACTTGGTTTCAAAGCATTTTATTTTTAAAAAGTAAAGTGTTTATAGAAATTATAGGAATAGTATAATGAACTGCTATACATTTTTTGTCATTAAGATTTTGCCACATTTTTGCTGCTTTCTCTTTCTGTCTTCCTTCCTTCTCTCCCTACACCCACATGCATGCACACATATTATTATTTTTGTTGAGCCATCTGAAAATAAATGGCAAACGTCATCCTTTATCTGTGTATATTTCAGGATCTCTCTGCTCAGAACAAGGACATTCTCTTAAATATCCTCACAAGTATGCTCTCCTTTGAAATGTATGATCTAGCTCTTTGTGGCTATATCTGTGTCCTAATCAGACAGGGATCTCTTCTTTTCTCTTCTTTTCTCTTTCTCTTCTCACCCCTTGCAACACCTGCCACAATGCCTAGTATATAGTAGATATATAGAGAGCTATTGTCTAATAGCTGAAACTTCCTGTGACAAATATGTCAGTATTTTACCCATTTCCTCATGCTGACCCCTGGTTCCTGTGACTCTAGGACCTGCCACTTGTTGCTCCAGCCTCCTTGATTTGCATCCCCAGGAGAGTGGGCCTCAACCAGTAGCTTCAGGGAATTGTTGGCTAAGGACCCCATCTTCTTGACTCTCAAGTGGAACATACCACGGGAGTGTTCGGTCCCATCTCCCATGGGTCCTGAGCTGCTCATTGGCAATCTTCCCTTTTCCACTGCACTTCTTCATTTCCCTACCAGGCCTTCCAGGGACCATCTCCCACTTGCTTCTATATTCAGATACCTTCTTAAAGTCTGATTCTAGGGAAGCCCCATCTAAGATGTTGCCCCTCAATTACTGAGGCCTCATACCGTAAGTGAAAGTGTAACAAGAGATCTTTCACGTATGTGTTTCTGACCAAAGTCATCCAGGAGGTTGACTGGCTGGCTGGCTGGCTGGCTGGCTGGCTGGCTGGCTGGCTGGCTGGCTGGCTTACTTATTTATTTTTGAGACAGAGTCTCTCTCTGTCACTATGAGTGTAGAAGGCTTATTTTTAAAAGGGAGTGCATTTCTGTTGCTCAAAAATTACAAGATAAATTAATCTAAAGTTGGGCACTGCATAGAAGTCTTCATTGAAATTTGAATTGTCATGTTAACAGGAAGAAATAACTATTCCTGAAAATTACCCAGTATCAACTTCAGCCACCCCTGGGAAAGAGAAGCTCCTCTTTCCATGCAGATGGCCAGAGCCGCTGGAGCCCAGGCGGAAGGGAGGGAGTTGGACAGGACCAGGCAGTGTGGTTTTGGCACCCGGCACACACCAGCCTCGTACCCAGCTGGCCCCGTCACAGTCTCCGCCATTGAGCTTCTGTGTTTATTAGGAAACCATTTTTCCTTTCTCACGGAGATAGCAATCTTGCTTCCAGACATGACCAGTGTCAAGGTTCATGCCTGGGTCCCTCAATCAGACTAAGTGTTTGCCAGAAAAGGGGAAGAACAAAGTATTGTGGCTGGGAGGATGGAGTTAAGGAGCCAGGAAGGCTACAAATAACAGGATATGCTGACGTCTGGGCATCAAGACAGAGGGATATAGGAATTCCAAGGAGAAAGGAAGTAGGGAGAATGGAAGCACTTTCCTCCACCCACTAAGATGGCACCATCCCCTGAATTTCACGTCTGTGATTCGACTTTAGGACAGGTAGTGGCTCAGCCAGTTTGGTCACTGTCATTAATACAGACAGTGATGGGGAGGAGGGAGGCCACCCGTCACCTCCTGAGAATGACTCATGCTGCACTCTTCCCCACCTCAGGGCCTGTGTGCTCACTTTTCCTCTGGAAAACTCTCATTCTGGTGTTTCTTATGCTGCCTCAGTTCCTCCCTTTCTGATTGTCCTGTTTATTTCTCTTGTATCAATTATCAGAATCTATAAATGGAATATCCGTGAGGGTAGGGATACTGTCTTTCTTGATTGTATGCCCAGCATCTTAGTACAGTGCCTAGCACACAAAAGGTGCTTGGGGTCCATGTAGTTTGGCCAGTTGGATGGATGGGAGGATGGATATGCTTGGAAGGCTAGATGATATTGATGGATATGGATGGGTGGATATGGATGGATGGACAGAAGAAAAAAAAGAAGGCATGTTTGACCACTCTACCTAAAACAAGGTAGTAGAAAGCACTGGTCTGGGAGTTAGATGACTCAGGCTCTAATTTGTGCAAGTTCAGTCAAGTCACTTAGAATGTATAGCTTAAATTTTATATCCATGAAATGGATAAAAATGCCAACTTTACAGGACTGCTGAGAATGAATAAGCCAGATAAACTATGTGAAAATAATACAAATATTATAACTCCTCCAGACAAGTGAGCAATTATATGAACAGCAGAACACAGCCACTGTAATCACCCCTCACCTGCCATCCTCCACTATAAAAGTGTACGTGGGTGTGGAGCAGCACAGGGAGCAGGGCCTTGCTATATGGAACCCTTGACCCTCGGAGCAGATTTTTAGCTCCTGGAGCACTCCCACTTTATTTCAGGCCTGCCTCCACCAGTATATTTGCTTCCTTCCTTCCTTTCTGGCATTCTGATCCTCCACTTGTGTTTTGTGAGGGATGTTTAAGGAAGAAGCTGAAGCCCTGGGCGTGGGCGTCATGGTAAGGTGACCCAAGCAGTTCTGGAGGACAGCTTTGTGTTCTCTGGGAGAGCCCGGTTGTTAGAACTCTGGCTTATTCAAAGCAGGATTGTTTCAGCAAGGTCTTAAGACAGGCAAACCTTGCCTCTAGATCTTACTGACTTGGTGGAGCCCAGTGCCTTTTTTGCTGACAACTCCCACTATTCCTTTCTTTGCTTGCCTCTGCTGGGCAGCCTGCAGTGCACTGAAAACCATTCACCCAGAATGCTTAATTTACCTCCTCAGACCAGGAGAAGTTGTCACCCAAGGGCAGTAAACTTGAAAAGAAGTTTTGGTTCATTTTAGGCTGGTGTGGCGCAAGTGTGTGTAGAGCTGATGTTTTTTTTGGAAACTTGGGGGGAATTGGCAACAGAGCAGATGGAGAAAGCCAGGCCCCTGCCCATCCCCTCCTGCATCAGCCATTCCCAGGGCAGATTCTTTATATCGTTTGAAGTGATGTACGTTATCGCAGCATTGTACAAATGTGACCAATGTACAAAGACACAATTCAGAGCCAAGTCTTAGTGGTTTTAAATTATCCATGGCCCATCTCTCTCCACTTGCACAGAAAATTGCAAGTTGATAGCTATTGAAATCTGGCTGTCAGATGTTTTTTATCTGAAGGACCTAACTTTTAACTCTGTGATACCCATTAAGTGTACAGTATACGTAATTCCCACGGTGGTGGTATCTTCCAGGCTGCGTAAGTGAATTCTTCATCTTACTACAGGGCCCCAGATGAGAGCAAACCCACTTATCTGGATTGAATGATGCAAGTCTGTTTGCTGAGAGGGTTGTGTGTGCGTGTGTGGGTGGCCCTGGCTCATGTCTTGTCATTCCAGTCCAGAGCCTTGTCCCCTGGCTCTGCCTGATGGGAAACACGTAGAGTGAAGTCTGAGCTCCAGTTTCTTAACACCAATGGAAAAGAAGATCAGCAGCTGTTTCTGTTTAATGTTGATTATCTTTGGGATTGTGAGTGTTTTGAAATTTTTTTCTTTCTCTTATCTGTAATTTCTGAATTTTTTCCTACAGCAATGGTGTATTGCTTTTTAAAATAAGGATAAGGAAGCAGTCACTTTAAAGTATCCTAAGTATAACAAGAAGGGAAATGTTTGCCTTTTTTTTTTTTTCTTGATTAAGAATAAAAAGAGCTATTCTTTTGCCTTTAGTGAACTGGAGTTGTGAAAGAATTCAAACGCTCAAGACACATTTTGTTATTTAGCAAAAAGCTGTGAAGGCCTTTGGTTATTTTAGTCCTTCGTCTTTAACAAAAGTGTGTTTTCCCATACCTGACCTTGGCTGCCTGGGACATTGCCGTGTTGTATCCAGCATTGTGTGTTCTTCATCAGTCACTTGGTTAGTGCTGGGACTGAGCCACTTTTTAAGCAGTCTGCCCTTGACCTTGTAGATGAAAGTGGCCTAAACCTGACCTGGCCCTGGACTTGGAACAGAGAGAGACGGGAGACAGGAGGACAGATGGCAGGGCTGGCAATGATTCTCGTGGCTGATGTTGTTTTTACCTCTCACCAGCACCTTTCACGCACACACTCCAGTGGGTACCCAGCTGAGTGGCAGGTGGGCTTAGTGATGCAAGAGCATAAGACATGGTGTTCAGCAGGGCTTGAAATAGATCTGGAACATTCTGAACAATGTGCATTGCCCAGAGTTGCAGAGACCATCACGAATATTAGTAGAACCCTCACCAGTTTTTAAATCACACTCAGATGCTCCTTTCTAACTAGAAGGTTACTACAGAAGCATTTCCTCCAGGTATGCTGGGAGGACTAGCTACATCATAGTCACCTGGCACACTGGTAAAAATGTACATTCCTGAGCCCTGCCTCAGACCCATTCATTGGGCTACTGTGGTAGCCCAATGTTCCCCAAGCATCTCCATGTAACATCCTAGCAATCAGATGCACAATCTCCCATGACTAGGATTATTATTTATAGCAGAGTCTCAGGATTAAGAATTATCTGTTAAAAACCATCAAGAGCCTCTTTTCTTTTTTTTTTTTTCTTTCTATCTATCAAATTATCAAGTACCTGCCTCATGTTTTGTGATGTGTTAGAAATGACTTAGTGGTGTCCAGGAAGGATGGTGCTTTTCTGACTTGTGTCTTTGGAATGCTGAGGACCTCAGGGTCATGAACATGCTTGCAGTATGGGGGGCAGAAAGACACCTTAAGAGAAGTTGGGTTTGCAGTCATCATTTTCTCCCACATCAAGTTGGGCAGCCCTATTTTATATTTTGAGTTACCATATGTCAGTCTTTTTACAAAATACATATATTTTCTTCTCATTAATAAAAAGAGAGTGAAAAAGACTGAAAAGGAAAAAATAAAAAAGACTTAATGATGTTTAAAATTCTTTGCAGATCTAAATTTCTACACTTCGCAACTTGAACTTGTCAGAAATCATGCCATAAAGGAAGATCCCTTTTTTGCTTTCATCATTTCTCACGCAAAGCAGGACCTTGTGATTCAGGGTTCACTCTTATAAATAACCTGTCAACATCTCAAGGATAAGTGTTCCCAATGCCTTGGCCCCTAATCTATTTATGATGAATCCTTCCACATAGTGGCAGACACATTGTTATAAATTGTTAGACATTCTCAAAATGGTGCAGATAACCAGGCTGCTCTGAGATAGTTAAAGAGAGGACCACCACCTGCTGATACTGTGTGTCCCATGGAAAATTGTGGATATAGAAGCATTGAATTAATAGCTGTAACTTTGGGACAAGAGGGTTGCAGAGGTTGTTCTGAGGTAGAGGCAGAGAAGGAAGGAGAATGTAGAATCTCCACTCTCTGAATCATGGCTTATTCCTTGGAAACCTGTCATTCACAGACCCAATTATGTGCAAGTAGAATGTCAACTCTGACAGAATGAAACCAATGCACTCTTCGTATGTTTTTTTTTTTTTTTTTTAATGAAATCCTCCTTTACTAGCAGGTTCTATTTTCATAAATGTCTATTTTAAAAAAAAGCCGAATCGTATATTTCCCCACACACTCCTGAATATGCTTCATTCAGGTGAAAAGCTTTAATCAGCAGGTTAAAAGAGAGCTGTTGGTTTTGCTGTGTGCATTTAACCAAAGGGGAAGGCACAAGAATGAAGAGAAATCCTCTTGGCTTTACCTCCCAACATCTGCACCTTTCTGAGCATCTGGGCCTTGGGTTCTCAATTTATAGGTGGAGGTTATTAAATTAGCCATTTTCAAAGGCTGTCATGGCATCATCCAAAGGTTGAAAATTCTTTACAAATAAAAATGCCTTGCTGCAGAGTTGTGTTAATTATACATGAAGAGTGGAAGGCAGGCAGCTAGCAGGGAAAACAGATAAGGGCCTTGTGGTTTTGATTTACTCTTTTTGTTTTCTTTCCTTCTTGATTTTGCTCTTGAATTTGTTGTTCAGGAGTAAAAAGGATGTTCTGTGGTTAGAATAAAGTATGTTTGTATAAGTAATTTTGGGGTTCAGGGATCAGAGGGATCCTATATGGATCCCCACTCTGCTCACTATTTAGGGTTTACTTTGAGTAAGCTGCTTGAATGCTCTGAGCTTTTGTTTTCTTTTCTGGAAAGTAGGGATATTCCTTTCTTGGAGGATTGATTGGCAAATAAATGCTGTGCATGCTGCTTGGTATACCCTCGCCCCGTCTTGACCACTCTTCTCCTGTTCCTCAGTCTGGTTTTCTATAGCACCTGCCACCTTTAACATATTATATGAAGGGTGATTTATTCTGCTTATTGTATGTTTCTACTTGTGAGGATATAGGCTGTGAGGGCAGGGATCTTTGTTTTGATTAGGTACTCAAGTGCCAAGAACAGGTCCTGGCACATGGTAAGTGTTTGGTTATTTGTTCAATGACTTCACAGGGCCTTTAGCCCTCTCCCTGCTCTCTGTTTATCCTTCTACTTGTTGATGCTCACTCTGGACCTGATTCTGTAAACCTGTGTTTTGCTTCCCTGTTTTTATTCCTTCTCCTGGAACTTCATTTCATTAGATCACATCTCTCCAGGATTAAGCAGTGCATTCTTCTCTTCCTGATGAGTAAATGAGTCTTATTGATGGATAGTCTAGAAATTAAACTTGGTAAAATTCTTCTACATTTTGTTTTGAATGTATGACTTTCTAGTAAAAAGTATTAGTCACCAAGGTTAAATTTGCTTAAGTACACAGAAACTTTTTTTCCCCTTAAATCATGAACTGGGATGAAGTTTTGGGGAAGGAAAGATCTAACGGCTTCCTAATAGCCCTGACTACTTTACGGTAGCTGATTAATTAAGTTATTGTTCAAATGAGCTCTGACTATTTTTAGAAGAAACAGCCAGCATTTGGATGGAATTTCTTAGAGTTTGGAGATGCAAAGCAGATTTGGGGTGTGCATTCTGTCTGTGTATGTTTCAGTCTGATGAAAAATAGGATGTGGGAGAATCTGACAAGCTGACTTGGCTAGACTAAACTGATTTGGTTTCCTCAAGTACATTTTTATGTAAAAATTCAAGCACAGCACATTAATAGAATAAGGACACAAACAACTAATCATCTCAATAGATGAAGAAAAAGCATTTGACAAAGTCCAACAATCTTTGTGTAAAAACAATAAACTAGCATATAAGAAAACTTCCTTAACCTGATAAGGGACATACACACACACACACCAAAAAAAAAAAAAAGCAAACACAGCTAACAGTACTTAATGGTGAAAGACTGGATGTTTTCCCTTAAGACCTTAAGATCAGGAACAAGCCAAGGATATTCACCCTTACCACTTCTATCTCACATTGTACTAGAGGTTTTAGCCAGAGCAATAAGACAAAACAAAGAAATAAGAGACATCAGTTTAAAAAGAGAAAAGTGAAATTCTCTATTCACATGTGACAAGGTTTTGTATATAGAAAATCCAAAAGAATACAAACACACATAAACTAACAGAACTAATAAATGCGTTCAGCAAGACTGTATGATTTGACATCAAAATAAAAGCCATTTGTTTTTATACACTAACAATCTAAAAATGAATTCGAGAATAATTCCAACTATAATGGCATCAAAAAGAACAAAATACTTAGGAACAAACTTAACTAAAAAAAATGCAAGACTTGTACCTGAAAATCACAAAATATTATTGAAAGAAACTAAAGTAGATTGAAGAAAATGGAAAGCATGTTGTGTTCATGGATCAGAATATTTAATATTGTTTAGATGACAGTCCCCTTCAAATTGATTTACAGATCCAGTGCATGTTCACCTCACTTTTATTGTAGAAATTAACAAGGTAATTCAAAAATTTGTTTTTTTATGAATGTCTATCCATGGGACCAAAAAGACTCAAAACAATTTTTTAGAAGGAGAACAAAGTTACAGAATCATACTTCATGATTTCAAAACTTACTACAAAACTATAGTCATCAAGATGGTGTGGACCTGACCTAAGGATAGACATATATCAAGACTAAAATTGAAAGCCCAGAAATAAGCTTCTGTGATTAAGGTCAATTGATTATTGACAGGGGTACCAAGACAACTTAATGGGGAAAAACTGTTCTTTCAGCAAATGGTGCCAAAACAACTAGATAGTCACAAGAGAATGAAGTTGGGTTCCTACTTATGCTATATGTAAAAATTGACTCAAAATGGATTATAGACCTGGATGTAAAAAGTGAACCCATAAAACTCTTAGGTTGAAATATGAAAGTAAATTTTTATGACCACGGGTTAGACAGTGGTTTCTTAATAATGACAGAAAAAATAAAAGCAACAACAGACATCATCAAGAAAGTGGGGGGAAAAAACCCACAGAATGGGGAGAGAATTTTCCAATCATATATCTGATAAAAGATTTTTATCCAGAGAATATATAAAGAATGCTTATGACTGAACAATTAGAATACAAATAATTACCCAATGAAAAAATAGACTAAAGATTTGAATAGGTATTTCATCAAAGAAGATAATAATAAGCATATAAAAAGATGTTCAACATCATTAGCTATTAGGGAAATGCAAATCAAGACCACAATTATATATTACTTCATACCCACTAGAATAGCTATAGTCAAAAAGACAATAGCAAGTGTGGCAAGAATGTGGAGAAAATGGAACACTCATTCATTGATGATGGGAATATACAGATAGTTTGGAAAACAATTTGACAATTGCTCAAAATGTTAAAATTTCTATTCTAGTATGGAAGAAGATATTTGCATGCTATGAATCCAACAAAGGGCTAATTATCAAAATCTATAAAGAACTCAAGCAAATCAACAAGAAAAGAGTAAACAGCCCCATTAAAAACTGGGCAAGAGACATGAACAATAACTTTTCTCATGAGGACACATGAAGGGCCAACAAAGACATGAAATAATGTTCATCATCCTTAATTATTAGAGAAATGTAAATCAGAACCAGTTTGGAATATCACCGAGCTCTAGAGGGAATGGCCCGCATCACAAGGTCCCAAAGCCACAGATACTGGAGTGGGTACAGAGAGAAGGGAACACTCATGCCCTGTGGGTGGGATGCCAAACTAGTATTGCTTCTCTGGAAAGAAATGTGGGGATTCCTCAAAGAAGTAAAAATGGACCTCCTACTATTTGATCCTGCAGTATCATTACTAGCTATCTACCCAAAAGATAAAAAGACATATTACCACAATAACATTTGCACTGGAGTGTTTATAGCAGCTCAATTTATAACCATGAAGATGTGGAGACAGCACAAGTGCCCTTCAACACATGGATGGATTAATAAACTGTGGTATATGGATACCAAAGAATACTATTCAGCCATAAAAAGATCGAGATTTTGTATTTTTTGTAACAACCTGGACAGATTTGGAGAACATTATCCTAAGTGAAGTACCACTTAAGAATGGAAAAACAAGCACCATTTGTGCTTGGTACTGAATTGAAACTAGTAGATTTAACAACTACAGGCTCACTCAGAGAAAAACTCAGTAAAATTTACATGTGTGGGGAATTGGTAAACTCCCAACCCAACAGGTACAATGCACAGGTATATGGAATACCTCCTGGGTGAAGGACACGGTTACTACTTGGAATTTAACCCTACAAATGCAAACTATGTAACTTAATCATATGTACCCTCATACTAATCTGAAATTTTAAAAAAACTTATAAAAATGGAAAACCTCCTGTTCTCATAGATCCTACACTCTGGTGAAAGGGAGCACATTGAGGATCTTCCTATATATCAAAAAAAAAATGTTAAAGAATTAATAAATAATATAACAGTATACAAAATTGCCATTCTACCAGTTTTGTTCCCTGGCATATACACATACTCAAGAAAATTGAAAACACATATCCACAAATAAAATGTCTGTAAACATTTAGAGTAGCATTATTCACAATAGCCGAAAAGTCGAAATAGCCCAGTATCTACCAACTGACAAATGAAAAATGTGGTATATCCATACAGTGGCCTGTTTTACTCAAGAATAAAAGAGCATGGAGGATTAATACATGCTACAACATAGATCATCTTAAGACATCATTCTATATGAAGAGGCTAGTTTCAAAAGACCGCATATTGTATGATTCTATTAATAGGAAATGTCTAGAATAGGCAAAATCATAGAGATAGAAAGTGGATTAGTGATTGTCAGGGCCTAGGGAAGAGAGACATTGCCACTAATGTTTCTGGGATTTCTTTGGGGGCTGCTGACAATGTTATAAAATTAGCAAGTGGTGATGATTTCATAACCTTGTGAACATATTAAGAGCCAGTGGGTTGTACACTGTAAAACAGTGAATTTTATGGTCTGTGACTCAAATATAACAAAGCTGTTATAAAAAATTCAGGCATATGTGGGGATTAGAATGCTGGGCTTTTTCATTACCTTGACAAGGGACTAGTGAAACTAATAATAAAGAAAGGGGTACATAGAGAATTGCTTATTCCCTTAAAATTTTACCCCTTCATTCATTTCTTCTCTTTTTCTATTATTGGTAGAAGTAGAAATGTTTCTGTGTTGCTGACATCAACATATTTATTGCTTCATCATTTCTGTAGCCATGGATAAGGGAACAGATGGTAACCTTAAAAGAGAAACGTTCAGTTTGGGAGATTTTTATCTTTGGCTGCTACCTTTTGAAATAATTCACTTGCATGATCGTTTTGCATATTAAAAACCCCACCAACATAGGGAAAATTTGGGTTTCTAATTAGAATCTCAAACCTACAGTGATCTTTAGTGGAGGTAAAAATGTCTTTCCTTTGCGATCTTAGTGCCAGATTTATTTAGTGAGAAAAAAAAATACATTTGCTCTTCTTGAATAAAATTTCACCCATAATTCTTTCAAAAGCCACTTCCGTTTCCCAAGGCTTTTATAAAAACAGTATGTTGTCAGCATTTATTAAATCTGCAGGTAGTATTTCTGGTCAGCCTATCATGATGGATACATATTTAATTGTTATTACAGTCAAGGAAACTGTGGTCATGGCCCATAATCCGTTGGTTTACTTACTAAAATAAAAAATATACTTGTGATGCTTTACTAAGAATAATGTGTTCCACTTCCATCCAGGTTAATACAAAAGATGTAAAGCAAAAATCCAATGCACTCAATTCTGATATGAGGACAATTAAGGACCTAGTACACAGTGGGGAATGAGAAGGGGAGAGCAGAGAAAGGGAAGGAGGAAGGAGGGGGGTCACGATTATAAGAGGGACTTTATGTAACAGATGCAATCAATGTAACCTGATTCTTTGTACCCTCAATGAATCCCCAACAATAAAAATAAAATAAAATAAAAAATATATTACCATTTCTCTTGAGATGTTGATTTAGAAGAGAAGATTGTGGTCCATGTTTAAGTGCCCTTAGCATGTTTACTTGGCAGCCTCTGACCTTTCATGCTGTTTTCACATGTGTGTGCCACACCTCCTACAAAGGCAGGCATGCTCTGGAGCACTGCTTGAGATGCCTTTGTTAGAAGTTGGTTGCCAAGGATTGTGTTTATGGTTTGCAGTCCAAGGGCTGGTGACCAGCAGGCTCTTCAAAACATGGGTTTTTTTTTCCTTCTTTCTCACCTTATACCTCTGCTACCTATAGGAAGATCTGCCTGCACTGCAAGTGTCCCCGGGAGGAGCACATGGTGACAGCGATGCCTCTGGAGATGGAGAAGACCATTAGCAAACTCATGTTTGACTTCCAGAGGAACTCCACCTCGGATGATGACTCAGGCTGTGCCCTAGAAGAGTACGCCTGGGTCCCGCCCGGTCTGAAGCCGGAACAGGTACCATTCCTGATGAGAGGATGCTGGTGGCTTTGGCTTTAAACTTTGTCTTGCTTGGTCCTTCCTTGTGCCAGTCCAGAAGGGTAGACTTGGTTAACTCAGAAAAGTGGTTGAGGCTACATGGGTTGAAGATGTCAGGGGCCCCCATGGGAAATGAGGAAGGAAAATGAAATTGAGCCTTCAGTGATTTATGGTGAATTCACTCTGTATTGCCATTATTAACTCTTACTGAGCTTTTCTAGAAATACCTCAGAAATATTGGCTTCAAAACACTACATATAGTGAGACTTTATTTTAAGGGAGAAGAAGATAAATTGTACACTGGCCACAAATCTTTGAAACATTTAAAACAAGTAAGATTCTTTCGGGAGGAGAGTAAAGAAATTGAGCAGAGAGAGGAAGCTTATGTGATAAAGACTGTGTTTAATGTGAAGTTTTGACCTGGGCATTTCCTGAAATATTCTGTCACTATTGTAAGTATTATTAAAAGAACTTAGTTTCTTTCTGTTTCACTGCATTTTTCTCAGTAACATACAACTTGCACTTTGCATTTCTTACTACTTGGAAGTTTCTCTTCTACCAGCCCCTTGTTAGTTTAGAAGCATCTCTGTACACTGGGTATTTTCATGATCTTCATCATGAGATTTGAGAGATAGCACTGCCCTGGAGAAATCTTAAATATTTGACCACTTGTGCCTTCCTCTGACACATAAAATTTCTTTCTCTGAGGATAATCTCTATGTCTTGAGTATTTAGAATTGAAACAGCCCTTGAAATTTTAAGTCAGGAACTTTACGTGTGATAATGCTTTTAGGAAAAGTTCTTTATAATTAAGGAAGACCCAAGAATTCTGCAGTAACTTAATGTGGTGATCCTCATATCATCTTTGATTAGCCATTTCTCACTGTCTTCTTCTACTATTGAGGTTGCAAAATGGCCGATGCAATCAGGCACCAAGAAGGATTTGTTTAGTGAGCAACGTATTGTTTTAAAATTTAATTAAGGTACTAATACTTTAAAAATAAAAATATTTTGTGAAACAAATCCTATTTATATCTTGAAAATTTGAGGGCCTGCAATCTTATTTCTAAAAGGATGTAGTTGGTTGGAGTTGACATTCCTTGTAGAAAAAATTATTTGATCTCACCAAGTCTCCATTAAGTCCATCTCATCCTTTTATGTCACCTTTCCGAACCTTACAGTCACTTCAGTGTTGTGGTTTTTATTGCAATTCTTACTACAGTGTAGAAAATAGCTTAGAGTAGACATATTCCCCCCCACCCCCACCCCACAAAAAAGAACATAAACAAAGCTGCAAGAGAATTGAATGTAGTTCTGTGCTGGGTATCAGCAGGAAGAAATAAGTGCCTTCTTCCAGTTTGTGGATTGACGTTATTATATCTTTCCTTTCATCTGTTTTAGTAAAGATTGCATTATAAAGAATTTGTTTGATAAGAATAAGAGTATTTGGATGAGTTTGGACACTCAGATGACGTGATGGTTGACTGGATATCTTTGTTTGACATTTCCATTCTACCACCACACTTGAGCAGTGTGTTTTCACACCTACATACACCTGTGAGCTTATTTCATTTTCTTGGTAAGTACATCTCCAGTAACTTCAAGCTCATCTTTCCCCTGAATTGGCCAAAGTTAAGCCGTTTTTGGTGCTCTACTTAAGGAGATTCTTCTGTAAGACCATTGAGCATCATTCTATGATTTTCACACTCAGACAAATTTTCTACTCATAGTGACCCAAGAGACCACACAATCACAGAATTTAAGGTCTTGATTAAATTCACCAGTTCCAAAAGTGAGTGTTTATGGCATTTTGGAAGCCACTTGACTCATCTAAAATGAGTATTTTGGGGAAGCATAAAACTGAAATTTCTTTAATTTGTTTTGAAAGATGATTAATGCTATTAAACAAGTGGTTTGAATTGTACCAAATGAAAGGGTATTCCCACCTCTAATAATTCTATTATTATTTGGAAGGTCTTCTCAATTCCCTATACTTACACAAACCTATATGACACAGATAATTAGAAAGGGAAATTGTTCTCTAGAGAGAGAATATTTTCTCATGTTATTTAAAGGGTTTCATCTAATAAAATATGTGTCTATATTAGAGGTATTTGAAATGGTCATGTTGCATGAAAGAAATAAACTTTAAATTTTTAAATTATGAAATCTTTTAAAGTCTATTATTTAAATTATTTATGAATTTAAAGGTTTAAAAAAAAGCTTTCTAATATGCTTTCAGATTAGAAAAATTTGAGTCCCTAAATCCCTTTCACTAATAAAAATTCTGATGTTTAATATCATATTTGTTGTCTATGACTTGAGAAAAACCATTTTTCTATCAAGAAATAATAGTGAATGTTAAATTGCTTTGTGTTGGAGGCAAAATATTAAAGACTAGTTAGGGCTGAAAGTTATGTACTTTCACTCTTCTTACAAACCTTTCATTTCACTCCCTGATCCTCGGGTTGATAATATACCTTCGGGTGATACTGTTATTCTTTGTCTTCCAAGAAATGCCTTCAGTTAAATATAATGCAAATGCAAGTCACATCCACTCTTCAACATTGGCATTTAACACAATAACTTCAAAACTTAATCTTTTAAAGGTAGTGTAGAAATGATAAATAACAGATGATGCTGGAAAAGAAAGGCATTTGTCTTGTGATTTGTAATGCCTGAAAACTAATCAGGAAAGTTGTTCAGATCCTTTGCTTCTGCTCACTCCAAATAAGATGTTTAATGTCATCCAGAGAGCCCCTGGTAGCAGAACAGGGAAATGGAATCTGCCTTGAATTGGCTGTCTGAAGTCTGTCTCTCTCTCTCTCTTTTTTTTTCTTGAGACAGTCTTGCTTGGTCACCCTGGCTAGAGTGTGGTGGCAACATCATAGCTCACTGTAACCTCTAACTCCTAGGCTCAAGTGATCCTCCTTCCTTAGTTTCCCAAGTAGCTGGGAATACAGGTATACTTCACCAAGACCAGCTCATTTTTTCTATTTTTAGTAGAGAGAGGATCTTGCTCTTGCTCAGTCTGGTCTGGAACTTCTGACCTCAAGCAGTCTTCCTATTTGGCCTCTTAGAGAGCTAGGATTACAGGTGGAAGCCAAGGTGCTCTACCTGAAGTCATTTTTAAGGCTCTAATTTTACTTTAAACTCACATAGTTAATAGTGTATACTCTAGCTCTTAGAGATGGTATAGTGATATATTTACACGTAATACTTTAGAAAGAATTAGAAAAATAATTAACAAGCCATAAAAAAGGCAAATGGCGAGAAGGATTACTCAACCTCAGCACTATTGACATTTTAGGCTGGATAACCCTTTGCTATGGAGCTGTTCTTTGCATTGTGGGATGTTTAACAGAATCTCTAGCCCTTACCCACCAGATGCCACGAGCATCTCCCATTTGGTGTAACCATACATCTTCAGACATTGTCCAATGTTCCTGGGAAGTGGGAGGACCACTGGGTGAAAATGGTGTTCAAGATAGAAGATATCTCAGAAAAGTACTGGCTGAAAAGGATGACTCAATTTAGCAGCCATTTGTTGAGCACCTACCATGTTCTAGCTCTGGAGTGACAGCTGCTGCCTTGTAACACGGCAGAGTACTCAGTAGAGTAGAAGGTGATTCCACACTTCCTGAGCTGAGACCAGTCCCGTCCTCTCTGAGGCAGATGGCGGCATCTTCGCCACTTTAAAACAAGAATGGAAGTGGTATGAGGAGCAGGCTGTGGGGGCTCACCATTTTGCTCTCCAAAATAGAAGTTACTTTTATAAAGCTAAGACGTGCTCATTAAAAAAAAATATATATATATGAGACTTCCAGGAAAGCAAATAAAAATCACTCATAATTCTAACAACCAAGGAAAATTGTTTTTCAACCTCTTTGCCTGTATATATTCATGTATCTTTGTATATAGGAGCACATTTCTGTTTGGTTTCAGACAAAAATGTGATGATGCTTACAACTAATCTGGACTTGTTTTCATTTACTTCATATAGTGAAGATTTTTTTTTCTTCAGTGTATTTCAACCCAGATTATTCTTTGTAATGGTTGGATAGTTTTCTGTCTATAGGTTCTAACTTGGGGTGACACCACCACCACTAGGGGGCATTTGGGAATGTGTGTTTGGGGGAGGGGGCAATTATTGTCTCAGTGAGGGAGTGGAGATTCCAGTAGCACAGGGGTGGGGTCTTAGATGCTAACCATCCTAAAAAGTGCCGGATAATCCCACACAAAGGAGACTTGACCCATTCCTAATGCCAGGAGTACCATCATTGAGCACCATGAAAGTTTATTTTTGGCCATTTGCACTGTCGGCACTTTACCTCTGTATTTCTGGACAGCAAGGGCTGATGCTGTGTGTCATGTATATTGAGTATGTGCCTGCTCCTTTCCTTAAGCACAATTTCCAGAGGTTGAGGGGCCACCTCTGAGGTGAACATGTCATTATGCCTACCTGCCCTCTGAAAGGGTTGTAACTGCTACGTTCTCTGAGCCAATAGGCTTAATTGAGTATGAATGGATATGGTTTTTCTATTAGTTTTCCACCTTGCTGTTCCATTAAAATATAAAGAGACCATCAGATTCCTTCTCTTGAGTAAATGTTTTCACTGACATTTTGGATACTCCAAGTATTCATGAGCGTTCTCCAGTATGAACATCTCCAAATCCTTAGCCTACAAACCTAGCAATTTTACGTTGTTCTTAATAGTATTTTTGCACAGAAAAAAAGTGGCTATTAGATGACCTCTCCAGAACACTCAGCTTTCATTTCAAACTTGCAGGAAAGATGAAGAGTACATGCCAGGAGTAATTGCCCAATTTTTTACTTCCAAACCATCTTCTCCTACATGGTAAAATGGAACGTTTAATGCTATTCAGAGAGGAGATGAATTAGTTGATTTTGAGCCCCATGAAACTCAAATATTTCTGTTGGGAGTATATACAATTCTTTATTTGACTTTTATTTTAGTGACTATTATTCACTTATCAGATGTCAGGTTAAGTGTATCTCCTCAGAAAATTTCTTTGACCAGCCCCTAATATAAGATTAGGTCCCCAATTACATGCTTTGTAACAAACTGTGTAATTTTTCTTATTAATACTTATCAAACTTATAATTAGATACTCACTAGTATGGCAATTTGTTTAATATTTGGCCACTTTGATTTAAGATCCAGGAAGGGACTGGATGAGATGGGTCCGACCTATAGTCCTAGCACTCTGGAGGCTAAAATGGGAAGATTTCTTGAGCTCAGGAGTTCAAGACCAGCCTGAGCAAAAGTGAAACCCTATTTGTACCAAAAACAGAAAGGAAAAAAAAAAATTAACTGGGTGTAGTGGTGCAGGCTTACAGTGCCAGCTACTAAGAAGGCTGAGAAAGGAAGATGTCTTGAGCCCAAGAATTTGAGGTTACAATGAGCTGTGATGATGCCACTGCACTCTAGCTGGGGTGACAGAGACCCTCTTTCAAAAAAAAATCTAGGCCAGGCATGGTGGCTCCTACCTATAATCCTAGCACTCTGGAAGGCTAAGCCAGGTGGATTGCCCTGAGCTCAGACGTGCAAGACCAGCCTGAGCCAGAATGACACCCCATCTCTACAAAAAAAAAAAAAAAAAAAAAAGCCAGGCATTGTGGCAGGTGCCTGTAGTCCCAGCTACTTGGAAGGCTGAAGCAAGAGACTCTCTTAAGCCCAAGAGTTGGAGGTTGCTGTGAGCTATGACGCCATGAGCTATGACACCAGGACACTCTACCAAGGGCCACAGAGTAAGACTCTATCTCAATAAAAATAAATAAATAAATAGAAAAAAAAGAAAATTAAAAAGAACTTTAAACTAAGACGATTGAAAGCCAATTGAAAGCAAAATTTAAAAATAAAAAAATAATCCAGGCGGGCAGGGATCTTGCCCACTTTGTCTTTGGGAATTCCCCAGTTCCTAACACAGTGCCTGGCACCAGCAACAAATATTTGTTAAGAGGAGGCAGATGACAGGGATCCTCCGCAGAACTGGAAATGTTCAGGGTTGCATTACACTGAAAACATAAAAGTCTGTGGGCAGTGCCTGTGGCTCAATGGAGTAGGGCACCGGTCCCATATGCCGCAGATGGCGAGTTCAAACCCAGCCCAGGCCAAAAACTGCAAAAAAAAAAACAAAAAAAAAAAAACATAAAAGTCTGTTATGGTTTTTTCTACATTAAAGATTCTTCCCTATCAGTTATTCCCTTTCCCTCTGCTGCTTTTAAAAGTGTGTTCTAAGCAGATTCCCCTAACCATCTCAACTGCTTCAGAGTTTTCTTAGATTGCAGAAGGGTGAGAGACAGTGGCATGTTGCAGAGGACTGTGCTCCAGGGCAAACCTGAGGCAGCACCTCTGGCTCTAAGATTCGGGGTCTAGGGCACGCTGGGCAGAGCAGAGGGTCTGGCAGAAACCCACTGCATTTCCAGACCTGGGTAACATTTGTGTCCCAGTCCAAATCTGGAGAACCCACTGGGACCACAGTATGTGGAAGAAGCAATATGTCCCAGGGGGAAGAGCCTTGCTCTGCAATCAGAGAAAGCTGGCTGCTGCTTTGTCAGTCTGACCTCAGGAAAGCTGTTGAACTTCTAGGAGCTTCCATTTTCCTCTTGATAATGATGATGATAATGGATAAAGTTGTTAACCTTACATCAAATAATTCTCATAACAACCTGATTTGGTAATTACTGTTTCTGTCTCAGACAGCCTGACTTTGGAGCCAGCATACTTAGACCTGGAGCTCAGGGGATGGATCTGGCCCTGATGAGGGAGTACGTTAGAGCTCATGGTGCTGTGTCTGCACACAGAAGTTGCTCAATAAAGCAGTTGTTTTCCTCCTGCCTTTCTTGGGACATAGTAAGAAATAACTAGCTGATGACTGTTGCCCTGAGTCAGCACAAAGCAGGGCAGAGGAATATTCAGCTATGCAGGAAAAAAGGGAGGTTAGGTGAGAACGGAGGAGGTGAGATCAGCATAGGATTTGCCAGAACCCTAGACTCCTTTTCAGTCTTCTCAAAGGGTTTTAATAGAATGAATTTTTAATTCTGGTGAATATGGGAGCCTTTCTATTTCCTGGGTTTTGTGCTGCAGTATTTTTATGAAGATGCAACTTCATTCCAGTGAAGTTCTCCAGCTTCAGTGAGCTGAGCAACCTAGGGGGCCGCATGGAGCCACAAACTAAATTCTCTAGTGCCCTACTTGGGCTTTGGGGCTGTCTGTCGAAGGACTGAGCTCTCCGGACAACCTTCCTTGGTCCCTGAGACCTCCTGCAGCATCACAGTTTGGAGACTTGGGAGGAGGGAGTCCTTTGGGAATTCTCTGTAGGCTGCACAGAGTGCAAAGAGCGTCTTCCCATAATGAAGAAGAGTCTACACATCTCTCTTGAGGTATCAGCAAGTCAGCAGGAGGCACCTTGATTTGGGCTGTTTGCCTCAAGCCTCTTTAGCACTTGTCTGTAATGGCTGGGCAGTGGGCTTCTTGGCACACTAGGTTTTTTTTCCCCTAACTAAGTGTAAGGAATTAATAAGTATGCTAGAAGATTCTGTGAAAAAGGAATAACATAGGGCTTTTGTTGTTCATTTATTCTCTTACTCAACAGACATTTCTCGTGCATTTCTATGTGTCAGGCTATATTTTGGGCATTGGCCAAATAAAACAATAAACAAGGTAGTTAAGGTTTCTATTGCGCTGTACTTATAAGGGGAGCGGAGACGAATGATCAAGATAATTTCAGATTGTGACTGTTTTAAAAAGCAATGGATGTTAAGAATAGTGATACAAACATGTCAAGAACTCTTAACACATGCCAGACATTTTCCTAGGTGCTTTGTAAATTACATCTCATATAATCTATTCTGGGGGAGAAAAAATAAAACAGCTTTCGAGACTGTGGACATGGACTGGGTATTGGAGGGATGGGCTAATTTAGACAGATTGGTTGGGACAGCCTCTATTCAAGCTGCTGCTGAAGAAGGCTGCTATGCAAAGACGGATTTGTTGCGAAAGTTAAAGTATTCATTTGAGTGAAGCTCAGAAGTGAAATGAAGTTAGGACTAACTTTGTGTGCAAAGATTTTGGGAAGAGTATTGAAAGACTATTTGGGGTGAGATGGAAGCCCATGCAGTGGCCAGCTCTTGCCCAGGCATCCGTAGCCATGAAGGTCCCACTCCCCCCCCCCCCCAGGAAATAAGAGGTGCCCATTCATCTGTCCCTTTGATGTCTGTGCCTACATGTACAGACTGGGTGACAAAGAGCCCCCATACAAAGATGACTAAAGGGCGGCGCCTGTGGCTCAGAGGGGTAAGACGCTGGCCCCATATGCTGGAGATGGCAGGTTCAAACCCAGCCCTGGCCAAAAATTGCAAAAAAAAAAAAAAAAAAAAAGAATCGAAGATGACTAAAGAGGGACCTCCGTATGCTGAATGCTTATCTGATACTCTACATACATTCATTTACGTCCACCCCTTTTGTTGTCTGGCCTGCCTTCTAAAATGTGAGTCTGACAGAGGGAGACAAACGTTGTCTTACTTACCTCTGTACTTTCAGTGCCAGAAATAACGCTGAGCATTCCATAAACAGATGTTACGTGAATAAAGAATCACCTGTAATCCTTAGTACAAGATCCCCCATTTTTCTAATGAATGCATTGAGGCACAAAAGGAATCAGAAAGTTGACCATGATGTCACAGTGAGGGAGGGGCAGAGCCAGGACTCATACCAGCCACCTACTGACTTGAGTGCCCATCTGGGCCCTTCCTGCTCCACCCCTGCCTCTTCCACTGTGCTCCACCCAGGATATCAGATCCGAGAAAGCAGCTGTGGTGTGTGTAGGAAGAGGGGAGCAGCAGGTCTCACATAAGGCTCTTTTATTCTCAGGAGCAGGACCTTTCTCGTAATCTGAGGTTGACATTCATGAGTAAGGAATTCCTCTTTTCCCCACCCCCAGATTCTTCCCTGCTGCTGCAGGAAGCAGCATGGCCCTGCCTTCAAAGACCAATTGTTTTCCTCACTGATAATCTCCTTTTATCTGTGGCTCTTCTCACTCTGTTATCCTGGTTTTACTGTATTTCGTCAGGGGCTTCCATGTTCCTGGTACAGTGTCACGTTTCTGGGCACTCAACAGTGAATTTCATTCAGCAGATATCTACTGGGTACTGATCTGTGCCAAGCGCACAGCTGTGAACCAGTGTACAAGTGCCCCTGCCCTGATGGAGCTCACATTCTGGTAGCAGATACACACAAATTAAGAACTGAATGAATGAGACACATGCAGACGAATGTGTACTACAAAGCAATAGACAAGAGTGATGTCATTGAGGGCAAGGAGTTGGCACACTTTTTCTGTAAAAAGCCAGATAGTAAATATTATAGCCTTTGCAGATTATACAATTTGGGGCAAATACCCAACTCTGATGTTGTAGTGAGAAAGCAATAGCTCGATGAATGGGCAAAAACAGGCAATGGGCCTGATTTGATGCACAGCACTGTGATTTAGAGAATCTATATTAGATGGATGGTTAAGAAAAAACACTCTGCAGAGGTGACATTTAAGCTGCGTTCTTACATGGAACGAAGGGAACATTACCCAATTTATTGAGCCCAGTCTGGGGGCTTTCAAAATGAGGTACCTGCACCAGTAGCATTTGAGAACTTGTCAAAGAATACAGATTCTTAGGCTTTGCTTCAAACCTATTGAACTAGAACTCTGGAGGTAGTACCCAGCAATCTGTTTCAGCAGAGCCTACAGGGATTCCTGGTGCATGCTGAAGTTGAGAGCCATTGCTCTTGGGTCCTGGAGAAACCACATTGTTGGGAGTATATGGGGCCACATCTTGACGCTGTATAACTTTGGGCAGCTTGGGCTTCAGTTGTCTTGTCTGTAGTATGGGGATGCTTACGCCCAAGTCTAAATTAACTATGGAGAATAAGTGAATTGATCTCTGTAAAGAGAGCGCTGACATATAATAGGTCCTCATCCTATGATAGATGTTGTCATCAGCACCATCATTATTTGAATCTTTAAGACCCTGAAGCAGATTTGCATGTGGATGCTAGTGGGTACTAATGGAGGGTGAGCCCCAGAAGCTGCCCCACTCCATCCCTGGCTTCTTGCCTGTTCTTCCCAAGACTAACATGCCCTGGATTTCTCCTGGGCAGAAGAGAACTCAAGGTGAACTCAAAGAAGAACTCAAGGTGCTTTAAAAGTCTTTCACTGGTCTTATTTCTTTGCCTCTGTCCTCAGCCTGTTAACCCAGAACAGGACCATGAATGACACAGCTGTGACTCACCACTACTGGGTTGGGGCCACAGTGCCCGGCACCCAGCCTTACCACCCACTACTAGAGCTGCTGGGAGTCTGTTCTTCTTATGTGAAAAGCTATTTCCCCCAGGAGAGACAGAGGCAGGCAGATGCTGGGGGAGGGGAGAGAAGAACGACAAAATCGTTCATCGCTCAAGGCCTGCTGGGTGGTTTTGGCTCACGGGGGAGGGGCGGGGGGGGAGTACATGATCTAATAGCCCCTCTAAAAGTCATCATTAGATTCGCCAACCATTTGCAGAGTGTTGTCTTCATTTCATTATTCCATCAGCCCATGCTGAGCTCAAAATGGAATTTTATGGTGCAGGAAGATGCACGCCTCTCCAACTGAATTGGATTAAATTTCCCCTAAGCGGCATCTCCTAGTTAGCCCTTACTGTCACCCGCCCCAGTGTGTTTTCAGTGCAATTTGAGGAATGAGTTTTTCCTCATCCTCAGAGGAGGCAGGAAGGGAGCAGGAGGAGGCCCCAAAGCACTCTACCTCACAATTCTCGGGAAGCCAGTCACATGAACAATGCTGTGTTTATCTTGGCTCCAGAAATGCACTGATGTCATCAGATGGCAATGGGAAATATGCTTGTGTGTGCAGCATTCAATAAAACTGCCTGCTGATAAACTTGTTTTCAATGGAGCTGTCAGAGATGAGACTGGAACCTGGGTTCCCAGGCTTTAGGGCCTCTGCCAGATGAAGTCAGCAGCAGCATGGCCAGATTCTACCAGCAGGGACTTGTCAGGGCTCACGCCAGGAGGAGCCAAGGCTCATTTGCAAACATGAGAAGGGAGACCCACTATTGGAGCTCTCAGCTTTCAAGACAGATGGCTCCGACCTTTACAGTAAATTCACTCTGGGGTCCTGAAGATTGGGAGCGGGCCTCTGACTTGGACTTCCTGCATAAATTCACAGCTGCATGCCTTTTCTACTGACTGAGCTGTCTATACCATAGGCTGGTGTGAGAGTTGATGTACTTACTACCAGATCATCTCTTCTGCCTGTGACTCAGGAGATATTTTGAGCAACTTCATGGGATGGTTGGATGCATCCACCATCAAATTAAGACATAACTAACTTCCTTCCTCCATTTATCTGCGTTCTTACATGGAATGAAGGGAACATTACCCAATTTATTCAGCCCAGTCTGGGGGCTTTCAAAATGAAGTGCCTGCACCAGTAGCATTAATATCACCTGAGAACTTGTCAAAAAATACAGATTCTTAGGCTTTGCTTCAAACCTATGGAACTAGAACTCTGGAGGCCTCCATTTATTCACTCATTCGTTCATTTGAGAATTCAGCCATTTATTCCTTTGACCGTTGTTTATTAAGTACCTATGTGCAAGCTGTTTGTATAGGTCTGATTTCAGTGTGGCAGTTTTCCAGGTCCAACATAAAACTGGAGATTTCCAATGCCAGCTTGTATATGGTAGAACTTCCATAGTTGACCACCTCCCTAAGTTGACCTAATTTTCATAGACCGGACTGTACCACATATACATATCAGTGCAGCAACCTAGTTCCTAGTTCCAACCTCTGTGGGTTGACTAGTTTCTTATAGTCCCTTGGGTGGTCAACTTACAAAGGCTCCACGGTCCTTTGCTTCATGTGACCTGGAGCCATGGATGCAAAGGTAGATGTAGAGTCTCCTTTGTGGAAGACCCATGCAGACTTCCAGCTTTGTGCTGGCCTGCAGTGGCTTCTGTCTTTTAAGTATCTATTCTGGTGGGCTCATAACGTTCAAAATATAATCTTTGATGTTAGCTAGCTTTGTGTTCAAATTCTAGCCCTGCTGCTTTCTAACATTAGCCAAGTTAATTCACCTCCATGAATTCATTTCATCATAAAAAAAAATCTGTATGTCATTACTTAATTAAAGTGTAATTATCAGGATTAAGTGAGGCAAGGCTTCTAAGCATTGGGGCTTTAATAGTGGCTGCTTTTAGTTTTATTTTTCATAATCAGTAATTGGAAATAAGCCAAATGTTCACCAACAGGTAAAATGGATAAAAAAAAAATTATACTGTGTTCATATAGTAGATATTATTCTGAAATAAAAGGGAATGAGGCCAAGGGCAATGGCTAATGCCTGAAATCCTAGCACTCTGGGAGGCCCAGGCTGGAGGATCCCTTAAGCTCAGTAATTCAAGGCCAGCCTGAGCAAAGTGAGACCCTGTCTCTACTAAAAATAGAGAAATTAACCAACTGTGGTAGCACATGGCTATAGTGCCAGCTACTCAGGAGGCTGAAGCCAAGAGGATTGCGTAAGTCCAGGAGTTTGAGGTTGCTGTGAACTAGGCTAATGTGGTGGCGTGGCACTGTAACCCAGACGACTTTCTCAAAGAAAAGGAAAGGAAATGGACTATTGTTACATGCAACAAAATGAATGAGAATCTCAGTCATTATTCAGAGTGAAAGAAGCCAGGTCAAAAAAGTACATACTATATGATTTCATTTATATAGAACTCTAGAAAATGCAAACTAATTGATAGTGGTAAACTTTGGGGATGGAGGAGGTGGGAGAAGCAGGAATCACACAAGACCAAAGAAACTTCTGGAGGCGTCAAGTGTATTGGCCATCTTGATTATGCTGATGCTTTCATGGGGATCTGTGTGTGTGATGAAACGTCAAATTATATACTTTAAATATGTGTGATTATTAATACCTCAATAAAGTGACTGAATGAATGGATGAAGGAAGTTGCTCTTCAGCAAACAAGAAGGCAAGCATCCCCCTCCTCCATGCCAATGGTGGAGCCTTCCTAAGATTTCATGTTACCTCAGGAAGTAACTAGGCCTTTTGGCCAATTACTGTCAGAAAGAGCTGCTTAGTGTTAATTATGCACAATAAAAAGGATATTTGGGACAGAAACTCATCAACATCCAGATGGATGGTGTTAAAATATCAGTTCCATGGGCTGGCTCATTTCATCATTTCTGTAAGTTCCCAAGTATGGTGCTTAACATGTAGTTGGCACTCAATAAAAAGTGGTGATAGTTATTGCTATGGCAATTAGAAAGATTGATTAAAACTCAGCGATCAGATCTGGCTAAGGGAAGCTAATGATTTAAGTTGTTTCCAAACCTGCATTTTCCAGATCCAAAATAATAAATTAATAGGATATTAGCTTTAAAAGGCAGCAGACCTGCCACATACAGTTAAATAGTCTGTGCATGGCACAAAGGTGCCTGGCCAAGTGATTGGAGCCTGTTTCTAACTGGCATCTGAGGATTCCAAGAAGAAGGAATATGTTTTATTTAAGATAATGCACCTTGCAGCTTACCGGCTGTGATGAAGGGCTCCATTTTCCTAGATTGGAAACTGACTTTTTCTAATTTGTAGTTGGGAGATTCTCTTTATCTATTTTAGGTGAAGGTTAAAAGTCTAGCAGTGACCTAGGAGGATATATAAATGCCAACTTACCTGCAATCATGGGATTCTTTCTGACTCTTAACCAAAAGGTGTTAAGAAAAAGAGGTGGTGTCCCCATCTTCTCTAGCATTGAGTGTTTGGTGAGGGATGTTATAATTTCCCCAGGATTGATGGTCAAGATGGTGAACACTTTGGGGCTTTTTTGTTCTCTCATTCTGCTTCCATCAGTCTACAAATCATTGCAGGCATCATAGCCTTGGACAGAGAGGCAGCCAGGGCAAGGAGCTGAAATGCCAACCAACTAATTTTGCCAACTACTTGATGACTCTATTACTCATGTTTATTGAGAGAGAGGGTGAAACAGTGTGGATGAATTTGAGGTTGGTCTTGCAGACAGTTTTTAAAACATCCATCTTCTCCTGTGTCCTTGCTGTGTGGATAGTCAAGAATTCATCTGGATGGTGAATATGGAGTAAAAAACAGCTCTGCTGTAAAAGGGTCCATGTGTGGTCCTTTCAACGCATGGTAATTATTAAAAAATCCCTGGCTGTGACATCAAAAGTATCTGGGACCTGAACAGTTCTGCCATTTTCTGGCTGTATTTATAATTGGAGAAAGCTATTTTACCTTGGCAAGGTCATTCTTCCTCATCTATAAAATGAAGATAGTACTGCGAGCAAGGACTATAGAATTCTAGAAGCAAAATAAGAAAGTACAGAAATTATTAAGCACAAACCTTGGATTTGATATTTTAAAAAACAGTCTCAAAGAAAGTACACAATTTTCCCATTGTTGCATAGAACCAGAATTTAGGGAGTAGGTAGTCTACTCACTATAGTTCCCCTAAGGACATCATGGGAAATATGTGCACCCAAGGAAGGTAGACTGTGCAAATACAGACATTGGCTTCAGGGGATGGTGAAGTGACCTTGACCAAGTTTCTTTGCATCTTCTAGCTTCTGTTTCCCATCTGAAATCTAAAGATGTGAAATATTTTCTTTCCATTATAAAGAATAAATAAAGCACTGTTTCCAAATCATTAGAGGAAAGAAGATAGAGTTCATGAACAGTAATTGCTATTGATGTGATGTGATCTGTAACCTTCATTTTGTTTGTCCTTTTTATTTATCAATGCCTAATAGAAACACCTTAAAATCTTTCACTGCAGTTATCAATATATTTCTCTTTGTATTTCTGCTTTTGCTTTATTTACTGTATTTGAAGCTGTGTTTTTGGATACCTACAAGTTTATGGTTATACTATAATTTTGATAGGTTATTTTCTGTTTTAATATTACTTTTAATATTTTTTGCAATTATTTTAACAAAAAAATTAGTGAGTCTTAAAAAGTTTATGAACAGCAATGTAAATGTTTTCTGAGAATACAAGTAGTAAACTAGGGCTAGTACAAAAGTGGTCCACAAATTTGCATCAGTAGTAATTTTTTTTTTTTTGAGACAGAGTCTTACTTTGTCACCCTCAGTTGAGTCCTATGGTATCACAGCTCACAGCAACCTCAAACTCTTGGGCTTAAGCGATTTTCTTGCCTCAGCCTCCCAAGTAGCTGGGACCACAGGTACCCGCCACAAGGCCCAGATATTTTTTGGTTGTAGTTGTGATTGTTTGGCAGGCCTGCGCTAGATTCGAACCCGCCAGCTCTGGTGCATGTGGCTGGCTCCCTAGCCGCTGAGCTAAGGCACTGAGCCATCAGTAGTAATTTTTAAATGACCAAAGATCTATTAATCAGTTGTAACATCACTTTTATTTCTCCTAATTATATTTGCGTAAATTCTGGTTTATATAATATTAACATTGCATACTAGCTTTCTTTTGGTGAGTAATTACAAGATTATAGCTTTTTATCCCTTTATTTTCAAGCTTTTAGTCTTGTTATAGGTAGGGGTCTGTAAGCAGCACATGGTGGATATTGCATTTTTTCCTTTTAATCCAAACTGTTTGTCTTTTAATTGGTGGGTATAATATATTTACATTTATTATGGCAACTTATACCACTTTTATCATTTCTACCACTTTATTTTCTATTTGCTATCTTTTTCTCCTTTTTCCTTGACTTCCATTTTTTAATGAAGTCTTTCCACTTTTCCTCTGTTTGATAAAAAGCTATAGAATATATAGTAGCAGAACCTCCATTATTTACCACCTCCCTACATTGACCACATCCTAAAGTTGGCCTAGTTTTCATAGACCAGACATGCACCACATGTACTCAATGGAAGTTCCTTATGTTGACCACCTCCATATGTTGGCCAGTTTGTTACAGTCCCTTGGGTGGTCAACTTACAGAGGTTCTACTGTATTTCTATTCTTGGAGTGATTGTCCACTACTTCTTAATACCTAGCCACACTGGATCTTTTGTCACTTGTCTTAGTCCATATTATGCTTCTTTAACAGAATTCCTGAGATTGGGTATATTATGAAGAACAGATGTTTATTCTCTCACAGTTCTGGAGTCTGGGAAGTCCAAGATCAAGGTGCCTACGTCTCGTGAGGGCTTTCTTTCTGCATTCTCACACGGTGAAAGGCAGAAGGGCAAGAGTTGAACAGATGCTTAGGTCCCCACCTGGCAGAAGAGTGGAGGACGACAAACCTAGTCCCACAGCCGTCTATATAGCAACATTCATCTATTATTCATGAGGGAAGAGCCCTGATGACCTGAGCACCTCCCTAAAGAATTCACTACCCAACACTTTTGTATTGGAGATTTACATTTACAACATATGAATTTAGGGGGACATATTCAGACCTTAGCATTAGTCTTCAAGATCACTAAGCTTCCTCTGGCCTCAGGGCTTTGCCTATGCTGTACATAATGCCTTACTTTCTTACTTCCTTCATTTTTAACAAAGCTCCAGTCTTTTATTGTTTCTGTCTTCCATCAAAATATGATCGTGATCTCTGTGACACACTTCTTAATACCCCATCCTAGATTACTCATCAAAGACTTTTCCTCTTGTCTAGAGCAGTGTGAGTCTCAATATAGCTGCATCACTGTACCTGACCTTGAGTTCATATTCAGTAGTGCTGAAGGAAAATCTGATTTTGGATTGTTTCTCTTTAAAGCAGAATTCTATCAATACTAATCATTTTGGGATTATTTCATGTCTATTATTTTTCGTACATTGTTGGTCTCTTTACTTAATACAGATAGAAACTGATTCTAAAACTCCCAATTTCCATAGGTTACTTCCTAAAAATATGAGTATATTTTTTTTCTTTTTCTTTTATTATTGGGGAACCATTGAGGGTATAAAGAACCAGGTTACACTGCCTGCATTTGCTAGGTAAAGTCCCTCTTAAAACTGTGCCCCACCCCCAAGAGGTGTGTCATACACCTTGACTCCCCCATGTACCCTCTCTCCACTCTCACATTCTCCCATCCCCTACCATGTACTGGCATTAATTGTTCTCATATCAAAATTGAGTACATTGGAGTCCACCAACCCAGGAATGGTTTAATAAGCTATGGTATATGTATACCATGGAATGCTATTCAGCCACTAAAAAAAAATGATAACTTTACATCTTTTGTATTAACCTGGATGGAGTTGAAACATATTCTTTTTCTTTTCTTTTCTTTTCTTTTCTTTTCTTTTTTTTTTTTTTTTTATCTTTTTCATCCATTTTCTGCCTGGTTCCAAAAAAGGCTTTAAGGGAGCTTTCAGCCAGGCATGGTGGTTCATGCCTATAATCCTAGCACTCTGGTAGGCCGAAGTGGGTGGATTGCTTGAGCTCACAACCAGCCTAAGCAAGAGCCAGACCCCGTCTCTAAAAATTAGCCAGGCATTGTGGCCAGCCCCTATAGTCCCAACTACTCAGAGGTTGAGGCAAATGAATTGCTTTAGCCCAGGAGTTTGAAGTTTCTGTGAGCTATGATGCCACAGCACTCTACCCAGTGAAGCTCTATCTCAAAAAATAAAAAGCAAAAATAGAAGAGCTTTCAGTAGAATAACTAAAATAAAGAATGCTATAGGCAACAAAAAGGCAAAGGAGATAATTATGACAGAAAAACCAATGGTGCTAATGCAGGTCCTTGGCTAACTTCATCATAGTATCCACTGTGTTTTGGATGCAGACCATGATAGCATACGTCTGAGCATTGTTTTAGACCAGATTGGGGTAATGTTGGGATACTGAAGAGCTGTCTCTGAGTATAGTTAAAACACAGTTCTCTTCTCTCACAGTGTTGGCTAACACATTTGGTTGCTTCTCATGCCACTTCAAAGCAATCAGAAGACTGTCATGAGCTAGGAAGAGATACTAGATAATGGGAATTCTATGATCTGTGAAATATAATCGAGTTAATGGCCCAAGACTGAAAATTCAAAAGAAATAACTTGCTCAATTACCAATGGTGATTTATCTCATGGGTTTTCTCAATGGAAATGCAATGAATAACTGAATTTTT
Source organism: Loris lydekkerianus (assembly GCA_963574355.1). Classification (NCBI taxonomy): domain Eukaryota; kingdom Metazoa; phylum Chordata; class Mammalia; order Primates; family Lorisidae; genus Loris; species Loris lydekkerianus. Next base: position 64,978 of record CAUYPK010068902.1, read on the forward strand.
AGATCTTTTTATTTGTTATACATTCTAATGGCTGGGGCCAGTGTATTGTCTGTGGTCTCTAATTGTCTTATTAAAAACAGAAGGAAAGTTGCCTATAAAAGGTCTTAAATGTAAGTATAGGATATGTCGTCCAGCTCATTCTTTTGACCCACTGATTTTGACCATAATTTCAGAGAAGTGTTATCCCAGAGGAACATTTGGTCCCAACACATAATAAAAATCACTCCCAAGTTGTCAGATTCATAGAAACAGAAGGGAGAATGGTAGTTGCCAGGGGCTGGGGAAGGAGTGAATGAGAAGTTAGCATTTAGTGGGTGTAGAGTTTCAGTGTGGGAAAATGAAAAAAGTTCTAGAGATAGATGGTGATGGCTTCACCACAGGGTGAATGTACTTAATATGCTGAAAAATAATCAAAATGGTAAATCTTTGTTATATGTACTTTATCACAAAATAAACACATAAAATACAATTAAATAAATAAAGGAAAATAACTTAGGAATTAGCGGTGCCACTTCAAGGACATGTGGCCTTTGTTGGGGGTGAGCCTAGGTACATTAACTTCTCTCGCACAGACCCCAAGGGAAAGATGTTTGTCAAGGCTGAGTCAGTCCACATGGTCCTTATTATATAATGTTACATAATGTAGGCGCACATCATTCAGATCATACACACTACTAAATAATGCAGTTGATCTTCTACCTTCTTTGGAGTGCTAGCTTATCTATGTGGCTTTTACAATTAAGCAGCCACTCTGGTCTGTTTATTATTCAGGGTTTTAGCAGGAACCACAAGCTCTAACAATGAACTATGACCATACTGCTCATTGATTCATCAGATATGCAGGGCGGAGTATAATCTGTGACTAGACACAGGCTCCACCACAATGCCTGGCTAGTTTTTCTGTTTTCATTAAAAACGGGGTTTTGCTTTTGCTCAAGCTGGTCTTGAACTCCTGAGCTTAAGCAATCCACCTGCCTCGGCCTCTCAGAGTGCTAGAATTACAGGTTTAAGCCATTGTGCCTGACCAAATTCTTTCTTCAGATTATAGCACATTGTTATGAATCACTTTAGACATTTAAAAAGTTGAATTGGTCCTAGGATTTCTTCTGTTGTTTTCTGAACTTTATTCAGAATGGTTTTCCATAATGTTTTGAAACTATACTTGCTAATGATTAAAGGGGGAAAGGGCTAATATATGTGGCATGTAGACTCAAAAGCAGTGATTGAAAAGACACAGAAAAGATGACATGTAGGACACTCCTAAGGAGTCCACATAGGAAAGCGATATTCAGACATTCATTTGGGGACACAGATTTTGCCATGTGTCGTCCACTATTAGTATTTCCTCTTTTCTTACTAACAGAATTTGATTTTATTCTGGGCAGCAACATGCCCAGAATAAAATCCTGGTAAAACTATATTTTCCAGTTTCCCTTGCAGCTAGCTCTATCCAAGGGTTCATAAATAGAAGTTGGTTAGTACAGTCTCCTAGTTGATCCAACTAAGAGATCTAGGCCTTTTCCTCTTACCCTTACTCATGTTCTTACCTAAAACATGAATACAATGGTTGGAGTTCTAGCACCCATTTTGCAATTTTGAGAATAGGTACCATGAACATGTTAGATGGTGAGTACAGAAAAGATAGGATGGTTTTTACAAAATGCCAAACCAATCCTATATGGCTATACTCAGATCATTATTAACAGAAGCCAATGCGATTCTAATGTCCAGTGTTATTGTTATTTTCAGTAATAATAATGCTGATCTGACAATTATCTACAGCCTTATAATTCACAGTGTATTTTTATTCAATTATCGCCTTTAATCCTCACAATAACTCTATGAAATGAATACAATTATTCTAGTCCTAAAGATGAGGACATTGAAACCCCTCAAAGTTAGATAACTTGGCCAAATTTGCGAATTTAGTATCTGCCATAGGACTCAGATACAGAACATAAAATGCAGTTTCTTCCTCCTAACATGACAGGTAAATGTTAACTTAGTTGATGCTTGAGTAGCTATCCCAGAAGTGGAGGATCTTTTTTTTTTTCCTCTCTCTTAGTTAAGAACCACTGACCTACTAGAATACAGTTTGACAATTATGTACTGGTGTAAAAAGAGTTTTATTAAGGTTTGAGGTGGAGGGGGTTATTATATTTCTTCTTCATGGAGAACTACAATATGTTCAACTACATCCTCTTTAATCTGAGAAAACAAACACCTGCCAATACATAAATAATTTTGTGTTCTTCAGTTCTATATTATGCCTGGGGACTTACAAAGGAAACAGGAAAAGAAAAAGGAAAAGATAGTATAGAGAAAGCACAAAATTTGGGAGAGAAGCAGGGAAAGGGATGTGGAAAAGACTAGAAAACTAAAGAACTGAGCATTCTGAAACGTGTCAGGGGAGGTAGATAACTTGGCTTAATGTGCGATTTGCTAGGACCATTGAAGTCAGTGTTAGAGTTAGGCAATAGATAAATTATCATCATACCATTTGAAGTGTTCTTAACCATTTAATCCTGTTTACAGCTCTTCTATTGCTCCTTTCTTTTTATTTTTTAAAGGAGAGTTTGCCAAGGAAACTAACCATATGCTGGAGCTGCCTTGCAAGAGCCAATTGGTCAATTTTCAGGAATTATGTAAATTGGTTATTAAATGTAGCCATTATAAAAATTTAACTATACAGACTTACAGGTAAATAAATTATATTAAAAACAAAGGTAAATACTCAAAATTTATCCCTTCCCAATTCCTTTACCATATTACACAATTATCTTGAGGTTTCTTCATCTGTTATTTCTGTATTGTGGAATAGGATACTATGCTACTATGTGTCTCTTCCCAATCCCTCATCCAGATCACATGTAATGGGATTTTGGCAAGTACTACATGGAAATTGGCAAGTACTACAAGTCAGTATTTGATTTATGCTTCTTTTGACTCTGTAGTGTTTATGTCTGCCTCTTACGGCTTTTGTGTTACTTTATCTTTATACTGTAGTCATTTGTCCACCCATCTTATGCACTCCACCAGAACATAACCTTTTGTGACCTGAGTGGTTTTTCATTTTTATGTGTGTCTTTTCCCTCAATACTCAATGGCTTCTTACACATACTACATCATATTAGTCTGTTCAGCTGCCATTACAAAATACCATACTCTAGGTAGCTTAAACAACAGACATTGAATTTTCTCTCACTTATGGAGGATAGGAGTTTGTTTTGTTTTGCTTTGTTTTGAGACAAAATCTCACTCCGTTGCCCTGGGTCGAATGCTATGGCATCATGGCTCACAGCAACCTCAAACTCTTGGGCTTGACCGATCCTCTCGCTCAGTCTTCCAGATATCTGGGACTACAGGCATGTGCCCCTATGCCCAGCTAGTTTTTCTATTTTTAGTAGAGATGGGGTCTTACTCAGGATATCTGAAACTCCTGAGCTCAAGCAATTCACCCCCCTTGGCCTCCTAGAGTGCTAGAATTACAGGTGGGATCCACTGCATCCAGCCAAGGATAGATATTTTAAGATGAAGGGGCCAGCACAGTTGATTTCTGGTCAGGCATCTCTTCCTGGATTGCAGAGGGCCATCTTCTCATTGTGGCCTCACATAGTATGTGCACTCCTATGTCTTCCTCTTCTTATAAGACCACTAGTCCTGTCAGGTAGGACTTCACCCTTATGAATTCATTTAACCTTAATTACCTTCTTAAAGTCCCTATGGATAAGTATAATCACATATGGAGATTAGGGTTTCAATATATAAATTTGGGGGTAGGAGCACAATTCTGTTTACAACACAGATATTTATGAATTATGCACTAGACTGCTTCAAAGCTAAGAAATATAGTCCTGTCCATGTGTTTGTCGCTGTGCTAGTTACATTGCATCATTTGAGCCTCATACACAGCTTCATAGTGGTTATTATTGTTCCCACTTTACACAAGGAGATATTGACTCTCTACAGGAGGTAAAGTTAACTTGTCCAACTATGTATAGATGGTAAGTATAAGATCCAGTTTTCAAACCCAAACAATCTAACTCTGGAGTCCAAACACTTAACCACTATAGGAAACTGCCATCCTGCTTTGTCCATAGGTGTGTGTGTGTGTGTGTGTGTGTATTTTGTCTAAAGGCAATATTGAAACTGTTGCATATATATATATATGCAACAGTTGGGAAATTTTTAGTAGAACATATATGCAAATGTGCAGACATTTTGCAAAGAATGTTTTGGTAAAATTGTGGTAGGAGAATCTTTGTATAATTGTAGCTTAAATGAAAAATGATTAACCCCCAAGATCTTCCATTTCTGGGGCTTTTTCTTTATGACAGGATAGAATAACTGTCAGATAATGCTCAAAGTAAATGGAAAATATTTTCTAAGTAAACATTGAAGTTTAATATTCTTAATAAAAAAGAAAACTAAAAAGTTTGAAAAGAGAGTGAGCATGTGAGAGCTAACAGGCCTAGCAGCAGAACAACTCATGTGATTTTGAATTATATAATAGTACCTGCTTAGGGCATAATGTGATTGTTTGCCTTAATTTATTTGAACTGCACTTGAAATACATTCCCTCAATTCTTCTGATATAAGTGGGCATTGTTCTTGCCTCATCTTCTTAAAGAAACAGTACAGTGACAGTTATTTGATGCACCCTTCTCTTAGTGCCTCCTCCACTCCTCCCATACCAGTAATCCTTGGTGGAAAAGCATGTGCTTTGACAGAATGAAAGAGAAACTCAGTTTCACTCTGTTTCCTCCTCAAACCTCACCTGTGCATTCTCTTGCTATACGTGTCTGTCCAAATCCTTTCATACCCCAGACAGGCATACAGATGAGGTTTAAACATAGCATGCATTCATTCAACACTTACTGAGTACCTAGTGCATGCCTTTTCTGGGGGTACATAGTGAACAGACTCCCAGGTGCTCACCTACTAGAGGAAAGAGAGAAACAATGAACAAGTATATCATTTGTCAGCAATGGATAGGTTCTTGGAAGAAGACCATGTTAAGGGTTTGCCATTTTCAACACTGTTAACATTTTCATTCAGGTGATTCTTTGTTAGTGGGGGGTTGAACTATGCATGCAAGAGGTTTAGCGGCATCCCTGGCCTCTACCCCCTAGATGCCAATAGCAATCTCCTCCCTAAGCTGCAATAACCAAAAACGTCTCCAAACATTGTCTAATATACTCTTAGTTGAGATGCACTGGGCTAGACAAGAAGGGATGATGAGTGTGCTGATTTATTAGAATAGTCCAAGATGTGCTCAGGGCCTGGAGCTCAGCGGCTAGGGAGCCAGCCACATACACCAGAGCTGGCAGGTTAGAATCCAGCCCAGGCCTACCCAACAACAATGACAGCTACAACCAAAACATAGCCAGGCCTTGTGGCAGGTGCCTGTGGTTCTTAAGAGAATCACTTAAGCCCAAGAGTTTGAGGTGGCGGTGAGCTGTGATGCGACGGCACTCTACTGAGGTGACACAGTGAGACTCTGTCTGAATTTAAAAAAAAGAATAGTCCAAGATGGCCTCTCTGATAAGTTGGTCATTGAGTAAAGACCATAAGGAATAAGGACGGGCACCTTGTAAATATCTTGGAGAAGAAGCTTCCAGGCAGAGGGAATGGCTGGTGGTACAAGCACTGACATGATTAGGAAGGAGGCCGTTGTGAGCAAGAGACCTGAACAAGAAGAATGTGGTAAAGTACATAGTGAGCTAAGTCTTGAGGCAAGGTCAGGATGCTGCAGTGAGGACTTTGAATCAGAGAGGAGTGGGAGATCATACAGGGTTTTGAGCAGAGCAGTGACATGCCCTGGTTCATATTTGAATAGAGTTGTGCTGCCTGCCAAATAGGGACTCAGCTACAGAGGAGCAGAGGTGAAAGCCAGAGCAGCCGGGGTAGTGGTTCAGACCAGCAGTTAAGTCATAGCTAGACTGGTCGTGTAGGGATGGTAGCAAGTGATTAGATTCTGGAGGGTCTTGAACCTACATCTGACAGGAGTTGCTATTGAATCAGATTCTGAATTCAAGCAAAAGAAAAAATAGGAGTCTTTGAAAGATTCTTCTTTGAAAATACCCCCAAATGAGCTTTTATTTCTGGTTTTGTTTGATCCTAATTCTAAGGGTGTTTAGCATGATGGAGACATTGTTTAGGCATTAGGTATTAGACTGTTGTTTCTTAAATTACTTCCTGAGTAAACCAATTAAAATTATAATTTGGGTCTCCAGGAGAAAAGGGAAGATGCCAGACTTGGTATGATTTCCCCTCTTAAATGCCACTTAACGGCACTTTTCTCCTATTGCTTGGGTAATGAAATCCTGGCAAGTAGGGGCAACATGAACAAAGGGACCCTCAGAAGCGCCCATCTCCACTTGTTCATAGCTGTAAAGCTACCTGATGGTCCTCCAGGTCCCCAGGTGGGAATCCGTGCACACTTTTCCGAAAAAGCACCACATGTTGCAAATTCAGGCAGTTTCTTTCCTTTCTCTGCACAGCCTGCCTTTCAAGATGGTCAGGTGTATTCCAGATACACTGCCTTCCCACATTGAGGTAGATTAAATGAGGTTCTATGCTTCCAAACTGCAGGGGAGGGGGGGCATGAAATAAAGGCCCAGTTAGTCCCTAGATTAAGCTGGGCTTTTTAAAAACCTTCTGAATGTGTCAGCTCACATCCAAGATGACACTTCAGGAGTTTTTGCCTTTACCTGGTCGAATCCCATTTGCCTTCTCCTTAAAGCAGTGTTTCTCCTGGTGTGGTGTGAGTTGTTGGTCAATGCAGAATTTGAGGTTCCTTTGCAGACCCAGAGAGATGCAAATGGCAATAATATTCATTAAAGGCCTTGGATGATTCTGGAGTATGATAATGTTTGAAAGCCAAGCCATATCGTTTAGAAATTGCAGTCACGTCCTAGTAATGGATATTATAAATAAAGAAATAGTTTATTCCTCTCACTGTGAAAAGAAAAGAAGTTCAGAGATAGGCGATCCAGGGTTTGTCTGATGGTTCCATGGTATAGTTTTTAAAAAACAAAAATACAGGCTCCTAACTTTCTGTCCTACCATATTCAGCCTACAATTTCCATTCTTAAGGTTATTTCTTAAGATGACTGCTGGAGCTCTAGCCATTCTGTTTGTGTTCCAGACAGGAAGCAGCAAAAAGGAAGAACGGGCAGAAAGGACATTGGCCAACTGCTGGCCTCCTTTAAAACTCTCCCAGGAGTCACACCCTTCTTGTCATTGGCCAGAATCTATATGTTCATATGCAGCTACTAGGGAGGTGCTAGAAATATTGTTCTTAGCTGGGCATATTGGTGCTCTAAGTGCAATGATATTAAGGAAGAAGAGGAAAAAAGATGTGAGTAGGCAGCTACCCTTACAACATCAGGCTATGGTGTCTTGGGAAGACTACCTAATTTGGAGAACATTGTTTACTTACTGTCAGTTTATTTGGGGTTTATTGGGGAGCTGTATGTGGGTTATGTTGTGGAGAATACCGAGGGAAAGTGTACCCATCATTTCTGTGGTCAGCCACTCAGACATATTGGGAACCCCCTGTCCCAAACAAACTCCACTGTCTGGGGCTTTTTCCTTCTTTCCCAACCATCTCCCAGTCTCTATCTCTCTCTCCTTTTTTGTTTTCTTTGATAGAGAAGGCCAGTAATCCATGAAGAATAGAGGGGGAGGAAGAGGAAGCCAAGTTCAAAGGTGGCTCTACCACTTTTTAAACTCTGATGAGTGTGAAATACTCATATCCAGGGTGTGGGATGGTTCATGAAATACTGTCTATAAAAACCCTTCAGGCATTTCGGTCACTTGGGAAATAAATAGTTTATTGATCCCTTCCTTCATTGAGTTGGTGAAGAACGATCAATTCTGAGATCAGTCAAGAAAGTCTTGACTTCTCTTTTGTTGGGTTCCTGCTCTAAGAAAATAAGGATGCTTTTTATTTGGAAAATGTTCCCACCCAGAAATGTGAGCACTTCACCCTTAGGATGTCTTGTTTTTGTGGTAGTTGGTAGAAATCTTCTTCTTGATTCCTGCAGATCATGTTGGACCGGGGGGGGGGGGGGGGGGGGGGGCGGGGGGGGGGCGCAAGTATGGGATAAAACAAAGTTTGG
>CAUYPK010068903.1:0-15185 GCA_963574355.1 Loris lydekkerianus
TGAAGGCTATAACCCAACTATACCACAAGACTATGGGGAAAGGACCAAGGAAGGGGAAGGGAGGGGGGAGGTTTGGGTGGAAGGAGGGTAATGGGTCGGGCCACATCTATGGTGCATATTTTTATCTATAATAAAAATAAAAAAAAATTTGGCCTGGGACAATACTTTATGAGGAGGACACCCCAGGCAATTGAAGCAACATCAAGAATACATTATTGGGATCTGATGAAATTAAAAAGCTTTTGCACTGCAAAGAACACACTAATTGAAGCAAATAGACAGGCCTCAGAATGAGAGAGAATTTTTGCAAGTTATATTTCCAACAAAGATCTAATAACCAGTATCCACAGAGAATTCAAACTTATTACAAAGCAAAAAACAAGTGATCTTATTTCATTGTGTGTAAGAGATATGAACAGAAGGTTCTCTGAAGAAGACAGGTGCATGGTCTACAGACACATAAAAAAATGCTCATCATCTTTAATCATCAGAGAAATGCAGAACAAAACTACTCTGAGATACCATTAACTCTGGTAAGAGTCGCCCACATCACAAAATCCCAAAACAATAGATGTTGGCATGGATGTGGAAGAAAGGGAACACTTCTGCACTGCTGGTGGGAATGCAAGCTGGTACATTCCATTTGGAAGGAAGTTTGGAGAACAGTCGGGGATTTAAATGTAGACCTGCTGTTTGATCCTGCAATTCCTCTTCTAGGTGTATATCCAAGGGACCACAAATTATTTGACAATAAACATATTTGCACTGGCTGTTTGAGGTTTTTTCTGTTTTCATATAAAACTAAGTACTAATTTTTCCAGGTCTTTAAAGTATGACAGAGGTGTTTTAAAGGGGATAGCATTAAATCTGTAGATTGCTTTAGGTAGTATACACATTTTAACAATGTTGATTCTTCCAAGACATGAGCATGGTATATTTTTCCATTTGTTAACATCTTCAGCTATTTCTTTTATCAGAATTTTATAGTTCTTTTTATAGAGATCTTTCATGTCCTTCGTTAGGTATACTCCCAGATATTTCATCTTCTTTGGCACTATTGTAAAGGGAATAGAGCCTTGATTTTTTTTCCCCCTTGACTATTAATTGGTATTTATACAGGCTAAATATATGTTAATTTTGTATCCTGAGAAGTTACTATATTTCTTGACCACTTCTAGGAGTTTTATAGTTGATTCCCTGGGGTTTTCCAGATATATAATCATATTGTCAGCAAAGAGTGACAATTTGATCTTCTCTGGTCGTATTTGGATCCCCTTGATTGTCTTCTCTTGCCTAATTGTGGTGGCTAAGACTTACATTACCATGTTAAAAATCAGTGAAAACAGTGGGCATCCTTGCCTGGTTCCTGATCTGAGTGGAAATGATTTCAATTTCACTGCATTCAATTTGATATTGGTTGTGGGTTTGTCATAGATGGCCTTCTATACCTATTTTCTTAAGTGTTCTGATCAAAAAGGATGCTGGATAGTGTCAAAAGCTTTTTCTGCATCAATTAAGAGAATCAGGTGGTCTTTGTTTTTCAATTTGTTTATGTGATGTATTATATTATGGATTTATGTATATCAAACCATCCTTAGGACCCTCGGATGAAACCCACCTGGTCGTGGTAAATAATTTTTTTGATGTGTTGTTGGTTTCTATTTACTAGGATCTTATTGAATATTTTTGCATCAATATTCATTACAGATATTGGTCTATAATTTTCCTTTCTTGTTGGGTCTTTTCCTGGTTTGGGTGTCAGGGTGATATTTGCTTCATATAATGTGTTGGGAAGTATTTCTTCTTTTTCTATTATTTGGGAAAAGTTGAGTAAAAGTCCTCCTTACAGGTTTGGTAGAATTTTGATGTGAAGCCATCTGGTCCCAGGCTTTTCTTTTGGGGAGATTTCTTATAGTTAATGCTATTTCAGAACTTGCTATAGGCTTGTTCAACATTTCCACTTCTTTCTGGCTAAGTCTAGGAGGGTGACGTGTTTCCAAGTATTGGTCAATTCCCTTCAGATTTTCATACTTCTGAGAGTAGACTTTTATGTAGTATTCGTTAAAGATTTGTTAAATTTCTGAGGATTCTGTTGTTATTTGGCCTTTATCATTTCTGATTGATGCAATTAGGAATTTTACTCTTCTACTTCTGGTTGGGTTAACCAAAGGTTTATCTATTTTATTGATCTTTTCCAAAAACCAACTCTGATTTGTTGATCTGTTGTATGATTCTTTTGTTTCCAATTTATTTAGCTCTGCTCTAATATTATTTATGTCTTTTCTTCTGCTGGGTTTAGGGTTGGAAAGTTCTTCCTGTTCCCATAGCTTGTGATGTCCCATTAAGTTGTTGACTTCCTCTCTTTCCATTCTCTTGAGGAAGGCTTGCAACACTATAAATTTTCCTCTTTGAACTGCCTTTGCTGTATCCCAGAGGTTCATTGTTTTCTTCTAAAAAATTGGTAATTTCCTACTTGATCTCGTCTATGACCCAGCTCTCATTCAGCATGAGGTTATTTGGTTTCTATGGTTTTGTATGTGTGTGCAGATTACTGTTGTTACTGAGTCCAACTTTTATTCTGTGATTGTCCAAGAAAATACAAGGAATGATTTCTATTCTTTTAAATTTGCTGATTTTGACTTGTGACCTAAGATGAGATCAATTTTGGAGGATTATCCATGGGCTGATGAGAAGAAGGTGTATTCAGTTTTGTTAGGATGAAAAGTTCTATAGATGTCTGTAAGATGCAAATATTGAGTGATTAAGTTTAAGTCTAAAATTTCTTTGCTTAGCTTCTTTTTGGAGGATCTATTCAACACTGCCAAAGGAGTGTTAAAGTTTCTGACAATTATGGTGCTGGAGGAAATCAAGTTGCTCATGTCAGTTAAAGTTTGTCTTATAAACTGAGGCACATTCTGGTTGGGTGCATAAATGTTGATAATTAAAATTTCATCATGTTGAGTGTTGCCCTTAACAAATAAGAAGTGACTATCACTATCTTTTCCTAGTTTTATTAGTTTAAAGCCTATTGTATATGCAAATAAAATTGCAATACCTGCTTTTTACTTATTTCCATTTGCCTGAATTATAGATGACCATTTCTTCACCCTGATTCTATGTTTATCTTTTAATGTAAGGTGAGATTCTTGAATGCAGTAGATGTCTGGCCTGAGATTTTGTATCCAGTCAGCCAACCTGTGTCACTTTAGAGGGAAATTTAAGCCATTCACATTAATTTAGAGTATTTATAAGCCAGATAGAGTATTGGCTATTGAGTTTTTCTAAACTCCAGAGGACATTTTTAATCCTTTCACCACTAGGGAAGTTAGAATTTGATCAAAAGTTTCTGAGTGAGTTTACTTTGGTGGTGGAGGATTGTGTAGTTTCTTATGGAGGATAGGTCTGAGAATATCCTGGAGAGCTGGTTTAGTTATGGGAAATTTCTTCAACATGTGAATGTCATTAAAGTATTTAATTTCTCCATCATAGATGAAACTCTGTTCAGCTGGATACAGGATCCTGGGCTGAAAGTTATTTTGTTTAAGGAGATTAAAGTTCAATGACCACCCTCTTCTATCTTGAAAGGTTTCAGCAGAGAGATCTGCAGTCAATCTACTGTTCTTCCTCTTGTATGTTATGGTTTTCTCATGTCTTACAGCTTGCAGTATTTTCTCCTTCAAATTAACTCTGGCAAAGTTAATTATAATGTGTCTATGAGAATTTTTGTTTGGGTTGAGTCGTGCCAGTGTTGTGAAACTGTCTGCTATCTGAATTTCAATCTCTTGGCATGTCTGGAAAATTCCCTTTGATTATTTTCTGAAGTAAAGCATCTGCATCCTTTCTAGCAACCACATCACCTTCAGATATTCCTATAAAGCGAATATTAGACTGGTATCCCTATATAGTGAGTTCTGGTTTCCTCTTGCAGTCCTTAGAGTTGGGGAGGTGTCTCTCCATGATTACACCCTGGTGTGATCACTCTATTGTTGCTGAATCTTTGTGGTAAGTGACCCTGTGCAGCTCCTCTGTGACTGCCACTGCCAGGGAGTTCTGGCTGTAGGAGCAGCTCCAGGAGCGTGGAGCATACAGATCCAATAGCAGGGCAGGGAATGCTGCACACAATTCTAACAGTGCCTGATGTCCAATGACTTCAGCAAGGAGAGGACTCGGCCAGACGGGGGTGCAGCACAGAAGCAGGGAGGGCGCCATGGGCAGAGCGCAGGATGCATGGCTCTAGCAGACTCTGACCTGCAAAGCGTTGTCCTGCAGATGGAGGAAGGCGCTGCTCAAGAGCTTCCTACCACAGTCTCTGCAGGGGTTAGGCTTCTGGTTCATCAGGTGAGGGGAGAAGCATGGACTCAAAGTACAGAATGGTAGGGAAAACATTAGTTCAATTTTTCTGCCTGGCAAAAGAGTATTCAGAGTCACAGCAGGGTCTCTCTCAGGAAGTAGTTCCCACTTCCTACAGCTCTCATCCATATGTTGAGACAAGAGGTCCTCAGTTCACTGCTTGACTGTACAAAATCTGAAATTTGCTTTCTTGGTGTCGCATCTTGCCTCACCAGAGGTGACCTGCTGTTAACACTCTTCTCTCTTGGCTTGGGTCCCAGTCTTCGGCTTAATTGGGTACTTTCTGGACATTATCCTTTCCTCTGGACAGGAGCTTCTTTCACAGGCTTCCTTCAGTCAGTCGTCTTGCCCTTCCCCTCTTCTTTTCCTTTTCTTTTTCTCTTTCCTTCTTTTTTCTTCTTTTTTTCTTTGCTCTTGTTTCTCCATCCTTGTGTTTTACTCTTTATTTATTTTTGACCTAAGCTCCAAGACAAGGTAATTTGAAGCAAAGGATGAAGCAAGAAGGAAAAAGGAGGACAAGGATGTGAAAAAGTAGAAAGAACACATGAGGATGAACCAACAGAAAGATTTCAGAAACATTAAAAACCATGGTGACCATAAGGAAGCTATTACAGAAGACTCTACCTATAAGGAATTAATGAATTTAACTGAAAGGTAATTTAAAATATGGATGATAAAGACAATAAAAGTAATGGATGAAAAAATGGAAAGACAAAACCAAAAGTCAGATGAGAGATATGTAAAATTAAAGAATTGCAGTATACAATCAGAGAATGTAAAGATGCAGGGGAAAATATCAAAAATAGTTTAGACAATAGAGAATAAAGAACCTTAGAGTTACAAGATAAAGTTTATGAGTGAACTCAGCTAGTCAAAGAGGCATAAAAGAAGAGACAGAAAACATAACAGTCACATAGAGAACTATGAGAATCCATGAAGTGTTCAAACATATGAATAATAGGGATCCATGAAAAGGAAAAAGATTTTCCAAAAGGAATGGAAGCCCTACTGGAGCCTATCATAAATAAAAGCTTTCCATGTTTTACTAAAGATCCCAAAACACTCCTTTCAAATGAATATCAAATCCCAGATCATCTAAACTCAAACAGAGCTTCTCCAAGACACATTGTAATGAACATGTCCAAAGTCAAGATGAAAGAAAAAAATTCTGCAAGCAGCCAGTAGTAAGCATTAACTGACCTACAGAGGCAGAGCCACTAGGATGACAGCAGACCTTTCAATTGAAACTTTAAATGTCAGAAGAGCATAGACACACCACTTCAACACTTATAATAAAACAATTTTTTCAGCCCAGAATCCTGTATCCTGCTAAACTAAGCTTCAAAATTTATGGAAAAATCAAATCTTTTGCAGATATACAAACACTGAGGAAATTTGCCACAACAAGACCAGCTCTACAGGAAACACTTAGACCTATTCTCACCACTGATCATCACAATGAATTACCAGCAAAGTAAATACCCAGAAGCTAAGGGCTAAAACTTAACTTCCACAATGGCATAAAGGATAAAACTACAAAATGGACATTCACAAATAAGATGAATAGAACTCCATCACACTTATCAATTCTCTCAGTAAATGCCAACGTATTGAATTCCCCACTGAAGAGGCACAGCCTGGCTGATTTGATTTTTAAAAAAGGGCACAAACCATCCATACACTGTCTCCAGGAAACACACTTAGCCATGAAGGACAAAGCAAGACTCCAGGTTAAGGTTAAGGGATGGAAAACAGTATTTCAAGAAAATGGAAATGAGAAGAAAGGGGGGGAGTTGCCATTTTACTTTAAGATACAATCATGTTAATGCAACTAAATTTAAGAAATACAAAGATGGACACTTTATACTGGTCAAAAAAACAATACAACAAGAAGACATTTCAATTTTAAGTATTTATGGACCTAACATAAATGCTCACAGATTTATGAATCAGACCTTTATGGATCTTAGCAATATGATATCCCATAATACCATAAGAGCCAGAGACATTAACACCCCTATGGCAGATCTGAACAGATCCTCTAAACAGAAACAAAACAAAAATACAAAGGACACAAATGTGGCCCTAGAATAATGGGATTAATAGACTTACACAGAACACACCATCTCAAAGCTAAAGAATATACATTTTTCTCCTCATTGCACAGTACATACTCTAAAATAGACCACATCCTAGGATACAAATCAAACCTAAGCAACATTTAAAAAATAGAAATTATACTTTGTATCGTCTCACACCACAAGGCAATAAATGTGGAACTCAACTCCAATGAAAACATTTATCTGCAAGACTCCTGGACGTGATCAAAAAACACAATAATGTCTCAGGATATACAATCAATGTTCACAAATCAGTAGCTTTTGCATATGCCGATAACAGCCAAGATAAGCTAATGAAGAACACAATTCCCTTCACTGTAGAGTCAAAAAAATAAAATACCTAGGAATACACCTAACAAAAGAGGTAAAGGCACTCTGCAATGAAAATAAACCCTAAGAAAGGAAATGACAGATAATATTAATAAGTGGAAGAACATACCAAGCTCATGGCTGCATGTATCAACACTGTCTAAATGTCTATACTTTTCAAAGCAATCTACAGATTCAATGCAATCCCCATTTAAATATCAAGATTTGCAAACAATAATTCTTTGTTTTGTATGAAACCAGAAAAAAACCTGTATAGCCAAGGCAATTCTTAGTAATAAAAACATACCTCCCTACCAGACTTTAGGCTATACTATAAGGCCACATTGATCAAAACAGCATGGTATTGGCACAAAAATAAAGACATAGATATTTGGAACCATATAGAAAACTATGAGATCAAACTAACATCTTACAGGTACATGATCTTTGATAAACCAAACAAGAAAATACACTGGGAAAAGAATCCCTATTTAATAAATGGTTTTGGGAGAACTGGATAATCACATGTAAAAGACTGAAACTGGACTTGCACATCTCACCACTTATAAAAATTGATTCTAGAAGAGAAAAATATTTAAACCTAAGTTGTGAAACAATAAAAATCCTCAAAGAAAATGGGAGAAAAACATCTGAAGATATCAACCTGGGGAAATATTTTATGAAGAAGATTTTTGTGACAATTGCAACAACACCAAAAATAAACAAATGGGAATTAATCAAACTAATAGTTCCTATACAGCTAAGAAAACAAAACCAAAGCAAACAGACAACCTTCAGAATGGGAAACGATATTTGCCTATTATGAGTTGGACAAAAGATTGGATCTACAGAGAATTTTAATTAAACAACAAAAAAGAGCCAAACAATCCCATATATTATACAGCAAGAGACAGACTAATGGATAACAAACATATATAAAAAAGGGTCATCATGCCTAATCATCAGAGAAATGAAAATAAAAACTACTGTGACATATCACCTAACTCCAGTAAAAATGGCCCACTTCACAAAGTCTCAAAGCTACTGATGCTGCAATAGATGTGGAGAGAAGGGAACACTTTTACACTGCTATGGGACTTCAATCTAATACAATTTTTTTAAAGGAAGTATGGAGTCTTCAAATAACTCAAATTAGACCTCTCATTTGTTCCTGTAATCCTATTACTGGGCAACTACCCAGAAGACAGAAAAATCCTTTTATCATAAGTATATTTGCATAGATCGTTTATTGCAGGTCAATTTACAATTGCCAAAATGTGAAACAACCTAAATGCCCACCAACCCAGGAATGGATCAACAAGTTGTGCAAAATGTATACCGTGGAATTCTATCCATCCATTAAAAAGATGAAAACTTTGTGTCTTTGTATAAACCTGGATGGAGGTGGAACATATTCTGCTTAGTAAAGCATCACAAGAGTGAAGAAGCAAAAATCCAATGTACTCAATTCCAATATGAAGGCAGTAGATGAGCGAATATAAGGAGTGGGGTAGGGGGTAAAGGGAGCAGGGAGAGGGGGGAAGAATGGGGGGGTTCATGGTGTATGGCATACCTCTTGGGGGCGAGACACGAGTATAAGAGGAACTTCGTCTAACAAATGCAATTTATTTTCTCTGAGATAAAACCAAAATAATGGTATTAACATTGCCTATTTTATTTCACCAAGATTCAGTTTGTCTTATCAATGTCTTACAAAATTAATATTGATTTCAAGGGAATAAAGAATTTGCTTTATATCAAGCTAGAGGTTAAATTTAAACCACAATTCTTTGTCAAGAGTATGAGGTCAGGAATTCTGGGAAGATAAGCAATTACTAGCAACCCTCAGCAAAGATTCCTGACCAGAGAGAGAGAAACTAAACAAAATCAGACCATATGAAACCAAAGGTGAGGAGCTAAGCCAAAACAGTAAGTTTGTCAAGCTGTGACTCCAAGGAATAGCGTTCAAGAAAACGAATTACAAGCACAAAGCCTATCATTTAGAGCAGGCATCCTCAAACTTTTTAAACAGGGGGAAAATTCACTGTCCCTCAGACCGTTGGAGGGCTGTGACTTCTTAGGAAAGGGTAGAGGTTAGCTGTTTTGAAAACAGAATCAGCTTGCACTATCTCACAAGGTAGGTCTTCAGAGTCTCTAGCCAAAACTCTGAAAGGGTCCTTTGTAAGGTTGTAGGAGATAAGCCACAATTATAAAGTGTAGTGCTTTGGTAAAGGGCAAATTAACTCTACTACCTAAGAACCTAAATTAAATCTCACCCTACCAGTTCTAATAACCAAACAGTGGAAAATAAACATGGAGTGGAACCAACAGAAGAACTCTGGCAACATGAATAACCAGAGTAAATCAACCCCCACTCCAAGGAATGACAAAAGAGATACAACTGAAGATGTCATGCAAAGACAAATGGCAGCAATGTCAGAAAAAGAGTTCAAAATATGGATGGCAAATAAGATAAATAGTATGGAAAAAAAATTAGAAATTGAAATCTAAACAGTAGTCCTAAAGTTCTCTCAAAAAATTAATGAATTCAAGGACAAAGTCACCAAATACATGGACATAATGATAAAAGAAGTAACAGAGCTCAAGGAAATAAAAAAGTTATTCAAGGACCTCCAAAATACAGTAGAATACCTCAGTAATAGAGTTGACCAGGCAGAAGAAATAATCTCTGAAATTGAAGACAAAGCTTTTGAACATTCCCAAACGCTCAAAGAGGCAGAAAAATAGAAAGCAAAAACTAATATCCCCTCAGAGAGTTGTGGGATCAGTCCAACAGATCAAACATGCATCTTATAGGAATTTCTGAAGGAGAAGAGGAAGGTCCTAAAGGTACAGATAATCCACTCCAAGAGATTATGGAGGAGAATTTCCCAAGTATTACAAGAGATACAGAAATTCAGGTAGTAGACAGTTTCAGAACCTCAGCAAAACTCAATCAAACAAAGCATCTCCTAGACACATTGTAATTAACTTTGCCAATTTAAGATGAAGGAGAAAATTCTGAAAGCAGCCAGACGTCATAAAAGCACCACATACAAAGGGATAAAAATCAGAATGACTAAAGATCACTCTGAGAGCAGCCAAAGCCTTTCAAGCCAGAAGAGGATGGTCATCAAACTTCAATCTCCTAAAACAAAATGACTTTCAGCTCAAGATCCTGTATCCAGCTAAACTGAGTTTCATTTGTGATGGAGAAATAAAATACGTTAATGACAAACACATGTCGAAAAAATTTGCCGTAATTAAAACAATTCTTCTGGATATTTTCAGACCCATCCTGCACAATTACCAGCACAATGCTCTACCACCAAGGGAACTTCACTAAGAAATTTTTCAACAAAATCCAACTTGCACAATGGTGAAATGAGTAAAAATGTTCATTGCACATTCAAAAAACATGAAAAACACCACCATCATTATCAATTATCTCAATTAATGTGAATGGTTTCTAAACATCTGAAGAGGCACAGGTTTGATGACCATATACAGAAACTTGGGCTAAATATATGTTGAATACAAGAATCACATCTTACCTTAAAGGATAAAAATAGACTCAAGGTGAAGGGATGGACATCAATAATACAGGCAAATGGAATCCAGAAAAAATCAGGGGTTTCAATTTGATTTGCAGATACAATTGGCTTAAAACCAACAAGATAATGAAATATAATGTAAGTAACTACATATTGTCAAGGGAAACACCCAACATGAAGAGATTTCAATAATTAACCTTTATGCACCCTACCAGAACACTCCTCAATTTATAAAGCAAAGGATATGAACAGATTGATATATTTCTGCACTATAATAGTTGGATATTTTAATACCCATCTGAGAGTTTTGGATAGATCCTCAAAGAAGAAAATAAACAAAGAAATATTAGACATAATGTAACCCTAGAACAAATGGGCTCAAGAGACCTTTAAAGAAGATTTCATCCTAGTAAAACTGCATGTACATTCCTCTAATCATTCCATGGATCATCCTCCAAAATACATCATATCTTAGGACACAAGTCTAACCTAAGCAAGTTTAAAAGAATACAAATTATTCCTTGTATCTTCTCAGACCACCATGGAATAAAAGTTAAACTCAACAGCAACAGGCATCTTCATTCACAAAGTCATGTAAACTAAATAATCTTGAGCTGAATGGTATCTGCGTCAAAACAAGATTAAGAAGTAAATCACCAAATTTTTGGAACAAAATGATAATGAAGACACAAATTACCAAAACGTATGAAATACTGCAAAGGCAGTCCTAAGGGGAAATTTATAGCAATGGAAGCCTTCATCAAGAAAACAGAAATGGAGAAAGCCAACAATTTTATGGGTCATCTCAAACAATTGGAAAAGGAAGAACATTCCGACCCCAAACCCAGGAGAAGAAAAGAAATAACTAAAATTAGGCAAGAATTAAATGAAATTGAAAACAAAAGAATCATTCAGAATATCAACAAAACAAAAGGTTGAGTTTTTTTAAATATTAATAAAATTGATAAATGTTTGGCCAACGTAACCAGAAAGAGAAAAGTAAAATCTCTAATATCATCTATCAGAAACAAAAAAGGAGAAATAACAACAGAAACCTCAGAAATTCAAAAAATTCTCAATTACTACAAAAACTCTATTCCCAGAAATATGAAGATCTGAAGGAAATGGACCAATACCTGGAAGCACGCCACCTTCTTAGACACAACCAGAAACAGAAAACTTTTTTTTAAACCAATTTTTTAATTTATTGATCTGGTGTATAATCCTTTTTTTTTTAATTTCATTTAATTCTGCTCTAATTTTGGTTATTTATTTTCTTCTGGTGGGTTTGGGATTGGAATGTTCCTCCTTTTCCAATTGCTTGAAATGTCCCATTAAGTTGTTAACTTCCTCTCTTTTCGTTCTCTTGAGGAAGGCTTGCAGCGTTATAAATTTCCCTCTTAGGACTGCATTTTCATTATCCCAGAGGTTTGGGTAACTCATATCTTCATTATTGTTTTGTTCCAAAAATTTGGCAATTTAATTTTTAATCTCATCTATAAACCAGCTATCATTCACCGTAAGGTTATGTAGCTTCCATGCTTTTGTATGAGTATGCAGATTCCTGTTATTGAGTTCAACTTTTATTCCATGATGGTCTGAGAAGGTACAAGGAATAATTTGTATTCTTTTAAATTTTCTGAGATTAGACTTGTGACCTAAGATGTGATTAATTCTGAAGGATGCTCCATTTGCTGATGAGAAGAATGTGTATTCAGATTTATTGGGATGGAATCTTCTGTAGATGTCTGTTAAATCCAATTGTTGAATGGTTAAGTTTAATTCTAAAATTTCTTTTCATAGCTTTCTTTGGCGCATCTATCGAACATTGCCAAAGGAGTGTTAAAATCTCTGACTATTATTATGCTGGAGGAAATCAAATTGCTCATGTCTATTAGAGTCTCTCTTATAAATTAAGGTGAATTCAGATTGGGTACATAAATGTTAATTGAAATCTTATCATGTTGAGGGTTACCCTTAACAAACATGAAATGACCATCCTTATCTTTCCTTACTTTTGTTGGTTTAAAGCCTATTGTATCTGCAAATAAAATTGCAACACCTGCTGTTTTCTGCTTTCCATTTGCCTGAAATATAGATGTCCATCCCTTCACCCTGAGACTATATTTACCTTTTAAGGTAAGATGAGATTCTTGTATTCAGCAGATATCTGGCCTAAGATTTTGTATCCAGTCAGCCAAGTTGTGCCTCTTTAGAGGGCAATTTATGTCATTTACATTAATTGTAAATATTGATAAGCCTAGTAGAATTTTGGGTATCAAGTTTTTTGAAAGTCCAATGGACATTTTTAATCCATTAGCCACTGTGGAAGTTTGAATTTGATCAAAAATTTCTGAGTGAGTTTACTTTTGTGTGGTAGAGGATTGCACTGGTCATTATGGAGAATAGGTCTGAGACTATCCTGGAGAGCTGGTTTAGTTATGCAAATTTCTTCAACATATGAATGTCATTAAAGTATTTAATTTCTCCATCACAAATGAAACTAGGTTTCACTGGATAAAGAATCCAGGGTTGAAAGGTATTTTGTTTTAGGAGATTAAAAGTCAATGACCATCCTCATCTAGCTTGAAAGTTTTCAGCATAGAGATCTTCAATCATTCTAATATTCTTCCCCTTGAGTGTTATAGGTTTCTTATGTCTGGCTCCTTGCAGAATTTTTTCCTTCATTTTAACTTTGGTGAAGTTAATTATATAGTGCCTAGGAAATGTCTTATTCAGTTTGAGTCATGCTGGGGTTTTGAAACTGTCTTCTA
This sequence comes from Loris lydekkerianus, assembly GCA_963574355.1. Lineage (NCBI taxonomy): Eukaryota > Metazoa > Chordata > Mammalia > Primates > Lorisidae > Loris > Loris lydekkerianus. The sequence continues at coordinate 13,108 of CAUYPK010068903.1, forward strand.
TCTGAATTTCAGAATCTCTTGGCATGTCTGGAAACTTCTCCTTCATTATCTCATGAGGAAGACCCTTTGTACCCTTTTAATCCACCTCATCACCTTCAGGAATTCCTATAAGGCAAATACTAGTTTTCTTTGAATTATCCCAGAGCTCTCTGAGAGAATGATCCATTTTTGCTCTCCACTTCTCTTCCTCTTTGAGCATTTGGGAACATTCAAAAGCATTGTCCTCAGTGTCAGAAATCCTTTCTTCTGCCTGTTCCATTCTGTTACTGAGGGATTCTATTGTATTGATCAGATCTTTGAGGGCTGCAAAATCTTGTCTCAATGTGTCAAAATCTTTGGTTATTTTGTCTTTGAATTCATTGAGTTCTTGAGACAACTTTTGAAATGCTCCTTGAATTTCTAATTCCAACTTTACCTCCATTCTATTAATCTTATTTGCAATCCAAATTCAGAATTCAATTTCTGATATCTGAGCCCTCTTTTTATGAATGGAATCTTTAGTTTTGTCCGCCATGTTGTTCCTTGGGGGAGATAATCTACTCTGGTTATTCATGTTACCAAAGTTTTTCCACTGATTCTGCCCAATAATTATTTTACACCATTTGGCTAGATGAGCAGATAAAGTGAAGTTGGGTTGGGGGCTCCTGGAGTAGTGATTAACCACCTTTTTCCCCAAGATATGGGACTGGTGTCTGTACCTTTTCCCGTAGAGCTTTGCAAAGGACCCGTACAGTGCTATGGGTTGAGAAACTAGGGACCTCCTAGGTATGGTGGGTCTAAGTGGCTCTGTCTTGTTTTCATCTGGTCTCTGACCTGCCCTAGTGAATCAGTTATTCTGGGTTGAAGTCTCAGCTGTGGAGAAATACCAGCAATTATGTCACCCTGCACCCCATGGGCAGCAACTGGAAAACAAAAATCAATCCTTCCCATAACCACACACCCAGGGTACCACTTTGGATAGTCCTCGGGTGATTAGCCCAGTTCAAGAGGTCCAAATCAATTGTACAAATCATTACCAGTCTCAGGTGGTCGAGTTCAAAAGGTCTCTGGCAACTAGATAGCAGGGGTCTGCTGGCAGCTCAAGTATGAGAGTTAGAAATCTTGAATAGACGTATATCAATCACCGAAATATTTTCAACTTTATGAAATCTCCCCCCAAAAAAGAAGTCCAAGACCAGATGCCTTCAGACCTGAATTCTATAAAACCTTTAAAGAGAAAAATTATACAACTTTCTCTAAGGCATAGAAAAAGATGAAATACTTTCTAACACATTCTATGAAGCAAATATCCACCTGATCCCTAAACCAGACAAGGATCCAAACAAGAAAGAAAATTATAGACCAATATCATTCATGGATATCAATGAAAAAATATTCAATAGTATCTTAGCAAATATAATTCAACAACACATCAAAAAAATTATACACCATGAACAAGTTGTTTTTATTCCAGGCTTACATGGTTGGTTCAACATACACAAGTCTATAAATATAGTATATCACATAAATAATATAAAAAACATAGACAATGTGATTCTCTCAATTGATGCAGAAAAACTTGTGATAATATCCAGCATGCTTTCGATGACCAGAAAACTTAAGAAAATAGGCATAGCAAGGACATTTCTTAAACTTATAGATGCCATATACAGCAAACCCACAGTAAATATCATATTGAATGCAGTAAAACTGAAAGCATTTCCACTCAGATCACAAAATAGGCAAGGATTTCTGCCCCAGCCTGCAGGGCTAATTCAAAGTGAACCTAGGGTAGGGTCGAGGGAGTGAAAAAGACAAGAGACACAAGGAACGAGAGCAAGATAAGATTCTGATCAACCTCTGAAACACTTTATTTTTTAACAGCTATATAAGCACAAACAAAAGAGGAAGTGTGCTCGGGGTTATGAGAGGGTGGGGAATTCCCCGTAGCAGGTGCAGTTATCTTAGTTCCTGAATGGTCAGAATGTTTTTCTCGCCTGTCTGGTTGTAATTGATTTATTGTAGTATTTTTCTAGAGTGAACTCTTTCTTAAGCTTTGGCTCCCGGCATCTCCTCCCTTTTTACATTTTTTGAGTGGG
>CAUYPK010068904.1:0-25572 GCA_963574355.1 Loris lydekkerianus
ATTCCTCTGTAGAAAAGAAAAAGATTGTCTTGACTAATCAAGTCACTGTCACTATGCATTAAGCCTTATATATTACATGAAGAGGTTGAAATTCTGTTAAACTTCCCAAATCTTATCTACAGAAATCACACACACACACCCACCCCTGACTTCTACACTTGAGAACACTGAATTCCATTGTTTAAAACCTGTGCTTTCTGGTTGGCTATCCTCAAACTTTGCACTTGAATAAACACTCTTGAAACCAAAAAAAAAAAAAAAAAAAAAAAGAAAAAAAAAGAAAAAAATAATGCTCAGTGATACCCAGTTAGTTGCTCAAGGTCACATAGGCACAAAGCGTAGACCCGGGGTTAGGGCCTTCTCTAATTCTACCCTAATGTGCTGACATTAATCACTAGAATGTTATGAATCTTCGCATCAATGGTTTTTGTGTTTGCAATTTTGACAGACATTGCCAAATTTTCCTCAGTAAAAGATGTGCCTATTTAAATTCCAACTAGAATTTCATGAGAGCATTTTTGCTACAGGATTGCCAACAAAAATATGGTCTAGCTTTAAAATTTTGCCTTTTTGATAGGTTAAAAGTATATTTATGAGTAATTTTAGTATGCATTTCAGTATTTTGAAGTCAATCTTCAGACCAGGCACAGTGGCTCACTCCTGTAATCCTAGCACTCTGGGAGGTCAAGGTACGTGGATTGCCTGAGCTCACGGGTTTGAGACCAGCCTGAGCCAGAGCAAGACCTCATCTCTTAAAAAAAAAAAAAAAAAAAAGTTAAAATAAATCAATATTTGTATGGTGAATAGAGAGATCAAGATGGGACAGAGAGTCCAGGATTAACTTTGAGTTAACTGGAGACGTTTTGTGAAGATGGGAGGCAGAGAGATATTCAGACATGATGTCGATGGGAGAAGGCACACCACATTTCTTACAAATTCTATCATTCCTTCAATAAGAATGGGCCAAATTAGTATATCAATTCAGACTTTAAACTTGGCACTTAGGTTAAAAGTGGGATTTACCAGGCCCTACTTTCAAGAAGCTCCCAGCATAATGAAATAATTATTTCTAACTACCTTCTAGTTTAATAATAATAATCAAAAATAAAATAACCAATGCATCATCAAGATAATATAATGTAAATGTATTCAGGTAGTATTTTCTAAGATAGCAAAGTCATAGAATGTAGACACCAGGAGGTGACCATAAGTGAGCAACAACTCCTGAATTTCAGGACTCTTTTTACACAATAAAATTTAGAAACATTTTAACAAAAAAAGACATGAATTATCACATTAGAGATACATAAAGATTTGTTCTAGTTTGAGGGTTAAGTCCATTGAAATTGCACTACTTCTTGTCAGTTTCTTATATTCCTCAAGGCGTCTCCCTTGAGTACTTAGGGGCCCGTCTATCAGCCCTGCCCTTGCTGGACGAAGGTAGCAGGGGGTCCATTTATGACACTGGCTGCCCTACAGGTGAAATTTTCCTTCTCTTTCTACATCATGTTCCACCGTTAGTGTGTTGCCCTATTTTCCTTTTCCATAGCTCTCTCCTTTCCAGCACATCACATTATTTTCTGAGACCTTCCCTTCCTAGTCAACTATATAGTTTATACATGCCAGAGGTGCAATGCAGAGAGTAGGGACAAGGGAAATGAGGGGCCAAGGGAAGTGTCATTTTTTCCCTGTGACTTGGGAGTCCAACAGCTGCATCATAACCCTAATTCTTTGAGTCCTTGCTTAAGTCAAGTCACAGGGCTCCTTAGAAACTGACATTTCTGCTGGGTTGTGTTCAGGACTAATTGATACAATATATACAAAATGTTTACCTTGTGTGAGAAGCTTTGTAAATACAAGTGAGTACCAATGTTGGTAATCTGACAAAGTAAAGGCCAGAAGGTCGATTCTGCAGATCAGGTGGAGGCAGGCATGGGGGACGTCACAGGAGTTGCCAACTCTCTTATCAAAAGTAAATCAAGCCCTTTCCAATCTGCCTTTATTGCTGAATTACAGTCTCAAACAAGAGTGTTTCCATCCCCCTTTCCTCAGGCTATCTGAAATTCACAGATTGTACAAGTTAAAGTGGCATCTATGTTTGAACTGTGAAGATAAGACTAAGGAAGAAGATATCATCAAACAAAGCATTTCGGGGAAAGCTCTGCAGTGTGTACCCTTTACCAGAAAATCTGAGTTCTCAATAAGAGCGAAGGAATTGGCAGATTTATTCCCAGCATGTTGAGGTTAAGGGTAGGAGGATTAAAAAGATAAAGTTAGAAATGCTTTGCAAACATTTCAAGATTTCTATTAAAAATAGTATATTCTTTAGGGCCTTGGGTAGCAGTTATACTGTTTCATTTTAACTGTCCCTCAAACCACATGAAAAACACATTTTTTTTTTTTTTTTGTAATTAAAAAAGCTGCTTTCCTTAAATGTTCCTGGCTCAAAAGTTAGCTTCTACATAGTTTTATTTATTTATCTTTTGTCCTTCACAATTGCTCAAATTTTATCTTGCCCGAACAAATTAGAAGCTAGTTAAAGCTTGTAATTGAACCACAAGTGCCACTGAGATAAAGCTTGAAATAGATATTCCAAGATAAAGAGTTAGATAATTTCTTGAGAATTAAATTTTTATTGTAATTTCTAATAATGGAGATTTCTAGGTAAGATAGCACATTCTCTAGGACTGCCATCCTTTTTTTTCTTCACAGATACTATTTCAACCCCTTTCTTGATGAATAACAGAAATTCAGTTTTCTCAATTGTTCAGTCAAATGAAGATTTACCTTGTTTCAATACAAGATAAGATACTGAGTGTCAGCATAGAATAACTACAAGAGATACTGGTGTTACTGGACTAGATATTCTGGAAACTGGAAAGATATTCTATGCTGATCCTGATACCTGAGTATCAACACAGAGTAAGGGAAAGGAAGGAAGAAATTCATCTGTGTCTGCCCCCTTTTGGTTAATTAAAGAGTAATTTATAATTCAGAAGCACTTCAATACTTTGCCCATCATTGATAACATAGCTTTACAGGAACACTCTATGCTATTTTTAATGAAGTTATTTATTTTTTTCATTTTCAAAAATATTTTTATACTCATTCTAAAACACAGGGGCATTGTGTATAGTGCCTGTAAATCTCAGCACTCTGGAGGCTGAGGCAGGAGGCTCTCTTGATCTCAGGAGTTTCCAGGCTGCAGAGAGCTATGACTGAGCCATACATGCTAGTGTAGGTGACTGAGAGAGAAATTATCTCTTAAAAAAAATAAATAAATAAAACAAAATACAGGAGACTTTTAACAATTAAGATTGCAGTAAATGTATTCTCGAGTTTTCCTTCACATAGTTTTTATCTGTGCCTTTTCCAGAGTTGTGCTTAATCTGTATTTTTTCATTTCTTATGTATTTTTAATTAGTGTAGCATAAATTATTGAATATTTGATTTCTTAAATGTTACTTTTTATTTTATCAAAAAGACACTCACTACCAAGTACACTTTAAAAAAGATATTAAGTATTTTATAAATACCATTTTGATGTCTATCTAATGTTCTAGCTGTTGAGTCTACCTAAGTGTACTCAAGTTGTTTTTTTTCTCTTTCCAAATTATTTGACATTATCTTCAATTTATAAATCACCATTATCCATTGAAAAAACATTTTTATCACATTTAAGATTTTCTTAGAATATTTTTTCAAAAAGTGGGTTATGTGGTAAATAGCTATGAACAGTAAGTTCTTCCTATTGATGTATGTTTTTACAAAAGATTGGTGAGATTTAACTCTGCATTATCTTCAGGAAATAAACATATTGGCTAAGCAAAAGAGCAGTGTGAACACGGAGCAATGTTAATCTGTTTTTGAGGAAAGGTCAACAAATTGCTTTAGGTATTCATAAAAGTTTCATGAGCTATTTACATAGAATGATACAAGTATGTTAATTAAGTTTATGGGTTCATTTAAATGTACCCTGTTTCCCCGAAAATAAGACAGTGTCTTATATTAAGTTTTGCTCCCAAAGATGTGCTAGGTCTTATTTTCAGGGGATGTCTTCTCTTTCCTGCAAGTAGGTCTTATTTTCGGAGGATGTCTTATTTTCAGGGAAACAGGGTAGTAAGAGGTAGTCACTATTTTTTTAAGAAGATATGGTTTTATTCCCCTAAAGTCTTAAAGTTGTGAGGAGGAGAATTGTTGGATGGAGCCATAGTAACAAACTTTCTGCCAAGGTTAAGACAGGAGAGGAAGGGCTGACTTCAGACCTCGAGGGGAGTATCATTAGGGTACCAGTCCTGGCTCTGCTTCCTTGTGTCCAAGTGTTCTGGCCCCTTGAGAGGGTGGTGCTAATTGCTGGAGGCAGTGGATGCAACACAGTATGTTGAACAACAACCACCTTGGAAATTTCCTACTGGGAATTTCAGCATCTGAAGATTCTAGTCTATGTGCTGAGAGAACCTTGATGTAACCAATTTAACAAAATGTCTCGTCTAATTTGGTGGTGTGTGTCCTCACATTTCTAGATTACATATCCTATTTCCTTAAATAAAATTACTCAATTATTTGAAAATAGAAGATTTGAGACAACTGGGTAGTCAATTGGGTAGAAAATTAGTGTAGCATAAATTATTGAATATTTGATTTCTTAAATGTTTCAAAATACATATAAGGTAAAGGTAGAATTGTATCTCCTACCATACACTAGACTAAATTCTAAATGAAATGAAGTAGGAAAAAAGGGGAGCAAATTTTTCAATGATCTCAGAATGAGGAGAATCTTGTAATCTATAGTACAAATCCAGAAGCCATAAAAGAAAAAGAAATAATAAATTTGTCAATCATGAAAAAACTCAACAAATAAACCAACAAAAACAGAAAACCAACATTGAAAAAACAAAGAATGGCAAAAAAAAAAGTTACTGCCAAAATTCACATGACAAGCAAGAAATGAGGTAAATACAAATTGATAAGAAAACTGATGCAAAAAAATAAGCAAGAGATAAGAGAAGACAGTTCACAGAAAAGGAAATGAAAAGGAAAAGATTTTCAGCCTCATTCATATTAAAAGAAATGCGTATTAAAATCACTCAGAAATATAACTTCTTTACCTATTAGGCAAAATTTAAAGCTAGACCGTATTTTGTTGGCATGCTGATGTTGGCATGCAGGAGTTTAAATAGGTACAGCCTCAGGAGCGGACTATTTGCAGGATTTATCAAAATTGCAATCGTGACAGCCTTGACTAACAATTCCTCATCTAAGAATGCGTCCCACAGCTAGGCTGGCACCCATGCAAGATGGCATCTGTATAATAACAAGAAGTATTTCAGCAGTTTTAAGTATCTAAAGTAGGTAGAAAAATCTAAATTCTACCAATAGGAAATTGTTTAAATATAATATTATATATATCAGGCCAGGAAATACTGCACAACTGTAAAAAGGATTGGACAATTTTTTATATTTTAATAAAGAAAAAATTTGAGTACAGATTAAATAAAAATGGAAAGTTAAAGAGAAATGTGCTTTATTTTTCACATTAAAGATTAATTGAAGGGAAGTAAAGAAGTATCTCTCCTGGCTTGCATGTGGCTAATTTATTTTTCTGGAAGCACAGTCCAGACCTTAACAATGGTGCTTATCTGTGGGGGATGGAAGGTGACCAAACAGAGGCAGGAAGGGGAATTTGTTGATGCACTTAAAAAGTTAAATAAAAAATATAACCCATTTGACCTTATCATAATTAAGTTCACATTTTGAAGCAGCAATTTTAAGTGGAAACATATTACCGTATATACTTGAGTATAAGCTAAGTTTCAGCACAAATTTTGTGCCAAAAAAACTCGGCTTATACTCGAGTATATACAGTGATACACAGAACAAATAAGTGGGGAGAAAGGGCATGATTCTTTCTCCCATCTTTTTCCTTCTTTTTGTGATATATAGTGACTTTAAGTTTTCAGATATTTAATCTTTTATTCATTGTTCTTTCTCTTGCCTTTCTCTCTCTCTCTCTATCTCTCTCTCTTTATTTATTTATTTATTTATTTTTTGAGACATAGTCTCTCTACGTTGCTCTCAGTAGAGTGCCGTGGTATCACAGGTCACTGCAACCTCAAACTCTTGGGCTTAAGCGATTCTCTTGCCTCAGCCTCCCAAGTAGCTGGGACTACAGGCACCTGCCACAATGCCCAGCTATTTGCTATTGTTGTTGTTGTAATTGTCACTGTTGTTTAGCTGGCCCAGGCCAGGTTTGAACCCTCCAGTCTTGGTGTAGTGGCTGGCGCCATAACCACTGTGCCATGGGCACCAAGCCTTGTCTTTCTCTTATTAAGGGAAAAAAGAGAGATGAGTTTCCATGGCAAAGTGATAACTCCAATATTGAAAAGATCTGACTCATTACCTAGAAGCAAAGTTTTTAAGACACACTGAGTTCCTTTCACCCAATATTAGCTCTTGAGCAGATTTTATTCTATAAATAAAAGAGGTGTGGGGAACCGTAGTGGTGGTGGTGGTTCTTTGCTCGGCCTCTCTCAGCTAAAGGCCACCTCATGCTGACACCCAGTTGTTCCTCATCCTTCCTGTGCTGTTTGCTGAGGCCCCTTCACGCTCCATTTGGGATTACCACCACGCTTACAACCAGTCTTGTCTTTGAATCACATTCTCATATAACTTCCAACATAACCTTTCTTAAATGTAATCTGAATTAGTATCCTCTGATTTACTAATTTGTCAAAAGCTCCAGCTCCTTAAAGATAAAATACAAACTGTGTTTTCCAGTGCACAAAGCCCCTGATGCCAGGAGCCAGGCCCCAAGCCCCTAGCACTCTGCCCCTGAAACCTCACGGCCATGGTCCCTACACCTCTGACTCTTCCATGTATCCCTCCTGGCTGTGTCCAAGTTTCTGCTCTGGTCAGATGTCACCCACGGGGAAAGGAGGCCTTAATAGTGTCTCATCCTAAGAGTGTGTGCCATCAGCACACTTTTTATGGATTTATTTGTTGAGCTTCTCCACGTTGAAACCTTCAGTGCCGGCAGAGTATCTTTAAAGGAGAGTTTGTCCTTTATACATCACCTGTCACTGTGATCCGTGCAGGTAGATTATAATGCCTTTTCATAGAAGGAAGGAGAGAAAGAAAAAAAGGATGTTGTTGGAATTTGTCTTGCTGAGAGTAAGGTTCTTTTGGTCCTGGAGATTGGAAGAGTGAACCCATGGAGCATAGGATTAGTGACAAGGCAGAATTTATTGACAGAAAAAGGAATATAGAAGGAGGAAAGGGTGACAGACCCTCTGGCAATAAGCAGGTTGGGAAAGCTAAGTGGGAAAACCCCATGGGCTGTTTGTCTAAGGGTCCATGTACTGCCTGGGAGCAGGGAGGTCTGGGAATGTGTGTCACACTTGGCCTGGAGCTGGCAGCAGAAAACATCCTACCCCTGTTGCTTAGCAGATGAAAGTATTAGCAAATGAATGTGATCTTCACAGTTCTGGCCCAAGCAAGGCCACAGGGTGCATTTCTCCCTCCAGAGGGGTCCACCCAGATGAGATATCAGTCAAGTTCCTTTTCTCTAATCTTGCCTGAGTCCTGAAAATGTGGTCTGGAAAGACCTATTTGCCCAGGCCTAGAAAATAGGGGCCCCTGTCCAGCTCTGAATGGGGGAGCCCTGAATCAAGAGGGGAGGGGGGGAAGGCAGGGAGAAAGAAGGGAGGGAGAGAGAAATTGTAAACAACCCATTAATTATTAACATAATCCAATAAAGGGTGAGAATTTAAAAGTTGTGGAACAATGAATAAAACAATGAAATAAAGTCAGCTATTAATTCAACAGCTGTCGCTTTCTAATTATAATAAGTTTGATGCCCTCACCTCCACACATAAGGAAGTAATGAAGAGCTATTCCGGGACAGGAAGAGTGACTGGGCCACAGAGACAGTAGGAGTCGGCAGCCTACAGAGGAAGTGGCAGCACCTGCTAGCTTGTCTCAACTGAACAGGCTGTTGTAGCTGTGCTGGGACAGACACGTCCTAGGAGAGGAGAGAGCCAGGTAGCTTTAGTTAAGAAGGGACTCCATACATAAACTACATTAGAACCTCCCCAGTTGACCACCTCCCTACATTGATCACATCCTTAAGGTGACCTGATTTTCACAGACCGGAAATGCACCACATGTACACATCAGAACCAGAGGCCTAGTTGCTTATGGTCACCACCTCTATATGTTGACTAGGGGGTGAGAGAAAACTTGCCCCTTCCCTCCTAAAAGTTAGCTAAAAGATTAACTCATAATTAAGTCAGATTAATAAGAGAAATGTTTATTTCCAAATACCATGCATCTGGGGAAAATCACAAGAGTGGTCACTGAATATCCCAACTGGATATTGTGATATCCAGTATCCCAGGTATTTTTATACCTGCCTTTTACAGGGGAGGGGAAAATTGTGAAGTAGAAGTACATTAAAGGGTTGCTGCAGAGAATGAATGGATGGGGACACAGACTAACCTGTAACTTGACCTGAGAGACGGGCATTATGCTGTGAATGATTTGGGCCAGGTCTTCTGGCATTCTAGGTCTTCTTTCCTACACTATTGAGATAAAAGGGAGAGGATGGGAAGTTGATTGTCCCCTTTCATCTTCTGATCAGGTCAGCCTGGTTTCTGCAGACAGAAGGAAAACCCCTTCCAGTGACCAGTTAATCTCTAAGGGCCTTAATTCAAGATATTCTTTAGACTAGATAGTCATAATTTGGGATGACCTTTCCTGAGCTCCTTCACCAGTTGGTTACATTTTCACAGGTGGTCAACTTACTGAGGTTCTACTGTATTTTAAGACTTGAACAGTTGTACATAAGTAATAATTGATCATTTTTTAAAGAGAGAGGCAAATTACACATGGGAAGAAAAGAAAAGGTGCTTTCTTTTTGGTATAAGGGTACATGCAGCTGAGATTTCCAGAAAGGAGGAAGAGGGAGAAACAGGAGGAGAGGCCAGGCAAGCTGAAATGAATAAAGAAGTTTCCACCTGAATCTTTGGCATCCTCCGAGGGAACCTTCTCAGCTCAGCTTAGGCTGAATCCTCGGCACTGCGATTTATGCCTAGACCAGTAGCTGTGGTCACAGGACAGAGGAGCAAGCAGACCTGGATTGGAATCCTGGCTGCACCAAAGCACATGTGCCTAACCTCCTCGAACCTCAGGTTGCTTTTTGGTAAACTGTAGATAATTACTTTCCCTTAGAGAATTGGCCTCACTTGCAGAATAGGCTAATGCCAGAAGCTGCCCTTGGACACAGACACCATCCTGCTACTTTCCCCTTTTCACAGATGACAGCAAAGCTCGGCTGGGCAGCAGTCCACCCTTAGCCACCTTGGGCAGCCTCTTGGATGACCAGCACTGGCATTCAGTCCTCATGGAGCGAGTCGGCAAGCAGGTGAACTTCACGGTGGACAGGCACACACAGCACTTCCGGACCATGGGTGAGGCGGATGCCTTGGACATTGACTATGAGGTGGGTAGACTGTCCTGCTCATCTCCCTACTCTTGCTAAACAGCAACAGGAAAGTCAGTAAACAAAGTTCATGAAGAAGTTGTGGAGCACTGAGGTATCTCACCCTGGGACTCACCTGCCCTCCACAGATGCAGATGGTATACCAGGGTGACGTCCAGGGAGAGAACCTGAGCAGTGAGGGGCTAGGGCCATGGTCGGGGGTGGGCAGGGAGTCCAGGAGGTGTTGGCTAGCTGTGTGCACTTGAAAATCTGCAGCTCTCCTTTGCATTTTCCATTTGTTCCTACTCGTAGCTTTCCTTTTGGTTGCATGCAGTAATTCTCTTTTTATTTAATTTTTAAAATATTTTTATTTATTTTTTGCAAGAGTCTCACTTTGTTGCCCCAGATAGAGTGCCATTCGTCACAACTCACAGCGAGGTCAAACTCTTGGGCTCAAGTGATCCCTTTGTCTCAGCCTCCCAAGTAGCTGGGCCTACAGATGCCTGACACAATGCCCCACTACTCTTAGAAACGAAGTCTCGCTCTGGCTCAGGCTGGTCCCAAACCTGTGAGCTCAGGCAATCCACCTGCCTCGACCTCCCAGAGTGCTAGGATTACAGGTTTGAGCCACCTTGCATGGCCTCATTCTCTTCTTTAAAAAATGAATTCAATTATCTGCTGTAATGGAAGATATAGAAATTATAGAAAAAAAATCTATGAAACCAAAACCTGCACTATGGGCACTGTAGGCATTGGTCTTTAACATCCACTCTGCAGAACAGGCTGCAGGAAATGAACAATTTCTGCAACAGAAAGAAGGTTGCATTCAGCCTGAAAACTGGCCACCAAGAGTGAGCCATCTGTGCCAGCAGTTCAGATGAAGAAGTGTACTATGCCCCTACTGTATACCAGGGCAATAAACATACAGAGATGGCTGAGGCAGACACCCTCAGAGTTGAGGAAGTTTACAGTCATAAACAAGCCACGGCAGAAGAAGAAGGTGAAAACTACAGTGATGTGAAGTCCTGAGCTCTGAGGCCTTAGAAGAGAGAAATTTTATATTCACACAATTATACTCTTATATAATGTATATATCATAATTATATGTAATCATAATTATGTATTTATAGAGGGGAGAGGGCACTTGGCTCAACCTAGAAATATGGCAGAAACATTATATATTCATCTAATGTTTGCATTGTACTTATGTATAATTATAATTACATATTTATACAGGGCAGAGGGTGCTTGGCTCAACCTAGAAAAATGGCAGAAGATATCCAGCAGGAGAAGTTGCTGTGCCTTGAAAGGAGAGTAGGGTTAGCCAGAGGCAGAAGGTCAGAGAGACGAGCCAGGGCGCAAAGCGTGCAATGCCAAACAGCCCTCAGTATTTATTGAGTTTAGTATAATAGGGCTACAGTGGAGTGTTGGAGTCAGCTTGTATCGATTCATGAGGGCCAAAGGTTAGATTTTCAAAACTTCTGCGACCTGGCTGATAAACACAGCCATTATTAAACATTAATAATGCAGGTAAATATTTTAATAGTTAGCAAATTCATTGATTCCTAATTGTTTTACTTTATTATATCTACATGTTCAGCCATCTACCTGTCATTTACTTGTGCATGCTCCCAAGGATTTTTATGACTATTCTATCTGCGTCATGGGAATGCTCTTTGTTGGGCTGTGACAGCATCACCTTTTCTCAATCTCGTGTTCAGTGACCTCTCTCTGATAGCTTGAAATCCACCACTGTGGAAGAAGTCACACTAGAGAGACTGACAAATACCACAAGCCAAGGTTTGATTTGTTGTTTTGTGGATTGTCTAGACCAGGGGTTCTCAAGCTTCCTAATGCTGGGACCCTTTAATAGTTTATTTCCTCATGTTGTGGTGACCACCATTCATAAAATTATTTTCGTTGCTACTTTATAACCGTAATTTTGCTACTGTGATAAATCGTAATGTAAAATCTGATACGCAGGATGTGTTTAGTCGACCCCTGTGAAAGGGTTTGTTGACCCCCAAAAGGGTTGTGAACCACCGGTTGAGATTCCCTGGTGGATCAAAGGTCATCCTGGCTTGAAGCCTTTTTTTTTTTTTTTTTCTTTTGAGACAGACCCTTACTCTGTCATCCTTGGTAGAGTGCTGTGAAGTCATAGCTCACAGCAACCTCAAACTCTTGGGCTTAAGTGATTCTTTTGCCTCAGCCTTCCAAGTAGCTGGGACTACAGGCACCTACCACAACACCCAGCTTTTTTGTTGTTGTTGTTGTAGTTGTCATTGTTGTTTTTGGCTGGCCTGGGCTGGGGTCGAACCCACCAGCCTCAGAGTACATGGCCGGCGCCCTGCCCACTGAGCTGCGAGCGCAGCCCTTGAAGCCTGTTTTTTTACAGCTTGTAAGTTAAGAGTAATTTCTACATTTTTAAGGCTTGTAAAAGAAATAAATAAAAAAGAGTATCAGACAGAGACTGTGTGTGACCTATAGGAAAAAGAAGTTCAACTAAGAAAACCAGCAAGACCATTTTATAAAAATCAATCAGTTACATGGAATTTGTGATAAAGATTATTGTATTTTTTGTGTATTATTATCCATAAAATGTGTGCTGATTCTTTCTGAGTGAAACAATTCGACCCATACATACAGGTACGTCTGCTTGTGTGTGTGCATCTGTGTCTCAGCCCGGACAGCCAGCTAGAAGACGATCTCAATCATTAACGGTGGAAGTGGAGATGAATAATTGAAAAATCAGGAGCTGCTTTATTTTTTTCAATCACTGTCATGAGAGTAAGAAAGATCCTTTGATCTTAACCTTGGTTTAGTATACTGTGGATAAAATATGCCATTCATTAACTTCAAAAAGGATTTGTCACTCTTTGACTCAGAATATAGGTAGATTTCTTTTGAGTTGTCAAATACTGGAAATCTAAATATCAATCTCTCTCCTTTGTCAACTTGTTCAATTGATTGACAAAATGAAGGGCACACACAAAACTGGAATTGCCTCTAAGAAAAGAGGCACCTGTTATGAATTTGAAGACAACAGCCAGAAAAAAACATAAAATCATCTTCAAGTCTCGCCATCGCGACTACATTCTTTTCCTTCTGATGTCCAAGAAGATGGTTCTAAAATTCACACTCTTGCCAGATTTAACTTCTGTCTGCAGGTGCAGGTCTGCCTGTCTGTGGTTTCTGGTGTGTAGAAGCCAGGTGAGGTCAGAGCTGAGTGACACTGTAGTGAAGTTCATCAGCATTTAGGGAAATGAAATCCAGTGATGTCACTCAATTGACAAGGTTGGAACTGATTTCTTCAGGGCAGGCGTCAGTGTCTTGGTGCCTTATAACAAATGCTCCCCAGGAAGGAAACAGCTTGAAGTGCTCTTCTGAAGCAACCTCTGCTTCAGGGAATTCAAACCTTTTCCAGATTGTGCAGCCAGCTTGATCCAATGATCGTAAAAGATGACGGATTGACCTAACAGCAGCGCGAGACCCGGGCTGCACCACAGACACAAGTGCTGTGTCAAGACAGGTCCCCAGCCTAGAGGGGGACCAGAAAAGCTGTGTGGAGAGGGGAGAGCACCGGGGCAGGAGACTTGTGCTCTAATCACCACCTTACCACTAACAACTGGATAAGCCTGGGAAATGAAAACTTCTGTTATTAGGAACCCAGAAGCAAAATTAGCATTCCTGTTGGAAGGAACGGAGGGAAACAAGATACCTAAATCTAGGTCTATTTTATTTTATCCCAGCTTTATAGTATCTAGGCTGCTGATTTGCTTTCTTCCATAAGCCTGTATGTGCATGTATGAAGCCTGCATGACATCACCCAGAAGGATGACTGAGCTCCCGGTATTCTAATGAACCATGCTTAGAGTGCGTACTGATCTGACATGCACTGCTGTATCCTATGCAATGTTCTGTCACGGCTGACTATATTATGCAAACCTACGTTTCCTTTCACATTTTGCCATATTATCATAATATTTGGCAAGAAATGCTGGTAGCTTTCATTCCTTACCTTAGACCACCCTAAGGATATTAATCAAACGATAACTTTCTATGAGACAACTAGTATGAAACTTGCCGCCCTAGAACGTATGGAATCATCTGCTTCCCCTCCAGCCCAGAAGGAAGCCATAGACAAGGGCTCACAGAATATGCTGTCAAAAAAATAAGCAGCAGAAGGTATGTAGATTCCTCCCTTCTCTTGGGGATGCCTTTCTAGTTGACATCACTTAACCTACCTGACTTCTGCAAATGCTGTTAGAAGACTACAGCATTCATTTCACGCCCATCCTGGAGGAGAAGTGCTTTAGTGAAGAAATATTTTTAGGACCTTAGTCCTTGTCTGACATCCTTGCAATCCAAGAAGTCTTTTCTCTTTAAGAGTCATCAATGACCCTGTTTTACACGCCATTTCATAAACACCCACACTGATAACAATATGTTTTAAAACACATCTGAGTTGCACAATGTTGCTTCATGGATACTGAAAAGACATTTTACAAAATAGAAAAAAATATATGTTTTAATACAAGTTCTTAATTAGAAAAACAAAAACAAATCCAAGAAACTAGATGAAATTGAAGTTCTTAAATATTTAAAAGACATATGGGTCTACCTATCTTCAAAAATCAGTTTTATGGATGCTTTTTAAAAATTGAGATAATATTTTTGTAATCTAAGCATACTGGAAAGTTTTTTAAGTATAGTATTTTAATCCCAGAAACCTGGAAATAAAATATACAAAAAGTTTTGCCTATAAAATAATTTTTATACACCATCATCTTCCACCAAAAAATAGATATAATGACATTGCCATCCACCATCTAACTTGAAAAAGTACTTCAAAAATCATAATTTTATTAATAAATAAAAAATGTTCATAATTTTTCAAAAAATACATAATCCAATGGAAAAATAGGTAAAGAACATGAAAAACATAAATGGTCTTTATGTATATGAAAATATGTTCAACTTCACTAATAAAAAAGAAAAGAATGCCAATTCACGCCATGATATTTTAAAATTAGATTTCTAAGACTAATACTTTATAGTAAATCATACTGGCATTTACATAAAGGAACCAGACCACTTTATGTATTGTTGATGGCACTGTAATTAATATAATATCAAGGAAAAGGTAATGCTATTTGAAAGTGGAAACAAATGCTCTTCAACTTAATAATTCTGTTTATAGCAATTTTTCCTGAAGTTACTAGTAAATGTAAGCAAAGGAGTATATGCTAAGACCAATAAAGATTAGAAATTACTCTGAAATCCAACACAAGACTTGCCTGAAAAATATGGTGAGCCCTGCATGGAAGCAACTCTGCCACTGTGCCTTACACGTGTCCGGAGAGACCACACAGCTGAAGACTCTCACCACAGCCGCCTGAGCCTGGGCAGGAAGCCCTGGAGGCTGAGGGTGGTGCCCTGGAGGGGCTGCTCAGAGGCCTTTCCCACTCCCTGGGAGGCCATCGTGTTCCTCGTCACCTCCAAGATTCTGACAAGGCATGGGGTGTTCTGCCTTCTCCTCTGCTCTTCTGAACAGAGCAGCCTCATAGAAAATGGTTTAACTACAATCTAGAAACGGGTCCTCAGCAGTGGGAATTCCACAGCTCATGTTGACCATCTGATCCATTCTGGGCAGGTGTTGTCCTTTTTGGTGTGTGGGGTGGGAACCACGGCAGCTGCAGTTTGGCTGTTCTGCCCTTTGCTGCCTGTGCAAGTCAAACACTGTCTGAGTCTAAAAATGACTCCTTTCTTTTTATCCGTTGATTAGTCGGGCCTTGGCCTTGGGCTTACTCTGTGTGTAAGCGTTTCACAATCCCATACAGAACTCACCACAAAGAAAGAGGCTGCCCTGAATGGCTCATTGCAGAACTGTCTCCAATAAAAATTGGAGACAATAAAATTGGAGACAATAAAAATTGTTAAATGAAAAGGAAAACAAATGTACAGGCTAGTGTAAACAGTTTCTGTGTTTAAAAAACAGAAAGGAACATAGAAAGTTGTAAACACATGCAGATGTAGAAATTTCTGGACATATTCTAAAGCAACAGGTGATATAAAATCTCAGAGATTGGGATAAAAGAGGAAAGCAAGCTTACGTTTTACTGTATGCGCTCTTTAAACTTTCTGAATGTCATGTAACATGCAAAAACTTATTTGAAGAAACCGAGGCCATAGAAAGAGCATATGATTTAAAAGGCAGTTCTTAAGCTCACTAAAATGGCATGCTCTAATTTATAGATATTTTCTTTGGTTGTTTTTTCTTTTTCTTTTTCTTTTTTTTTTTTTTTGAGACAGAGTTTCATTCTGCTACCCTGCAGGCTGGAGGTCCATGGCGTTATCCTAGCTCCCAGCAACCTCAAACTCCTGGGCTCAACCTCCTCAGTAGCTGAGATTACAGGCATGCACTACCACATCCAGCTAATTTTTCTATTTTTTCATAGAGATGGGTTGTCACTCTTGCTCAGGCTGGTCTTGAACTCCTGAGTTTAAGCAATTCTCCAGCCTGCGCTTCTCAGAGTGCTATGATTACAGGCATGAGCCACTGCCCCGGGCTCTAATCTACAGGTTTTTAACACTTAACACTTTATAATTAGATTTACTTATTTTTTAGATTATTTACTCATCATCCCTACCCCACACATAGAATTTAAATTCATCATAAAGGTTGAATTTTCTTCTTTACTTTCATTTATTTCTATAAAATTATGTCTGGAATGTAAAATATACTCAATAGACATTTGTTGAATAAATGAAAATATTTTCTTTCTGTGAATTATGTACAATCTTTGTCCACACTCTCCATCCCTGTAGCAGTTTCTAAAAGTTTCTCCGTGCTCAGAGGTTACCCTTGCTGCTGCCCTAACTTTTGCTTGGCATTTCTTTGTGAACACCTTTCTTATAATTCAAACACAATGAAAGGACGGGGCAGACATAATAAAACTTTTTATTTGGTGTCCAAAATTACTACAGATCATTAAGGAAACTGTTTTCCAGATTATGTGAGAGTATAATTGTTATTGATCATTTTTCTTTGGAAATTCAGTTAGAAATTCAGCCACAAGTCTGAAGCAGGCTATTGGGGGCCAGAAAGCCTACATAGAGAAAAATAAAATAAAAAGGAAATGAATAGAGGCAAAGGGAAGTAAGAAGGAAAAAAATGGGAAGAAAGAAAGCTTCTATTACCTGTTGAATTTTGTGATTTTTTTAACTGGCAAAGCAACCCTGTGAAGGAAGTTAAAATATCTTATATCACAAATATAAAAACAAGATATGGAAAGATTAAAGAATACTTCAATCCCTATTCCCCAGTGGCCACCAAGTAATAGAAACAGAATTTGAGCCCAGGTCTATGAGTCTGTTTGACCAGAGATCCTTTTGGTGACTGGGCTTTTTTTCTGGTGCAGAGAGAATCAATCTCTGGAGATATAAGCACAGACTATGGGGCTTATTCTGATCCCTGCTTGCATACAAGACTTGAAATAATATTATTTAGTACCATCTTTATTTCTAGTTTTAAATTTAAGATTGTTGTGACTTGTGGAATGGCTAATTTTATATACTTTCAAGTTTCATATTAGTGAAATGATATATAAAGTCTCCATTTGTGTGTATCAACAGTAATTTAATCATTCCAAATATGGTGGAGGGACCATTTCAATACTAGTATTATTTTTAAAAAAACATTATTAACATAAAATAAAAGAGCAAATGTTGCCATATCTTCTTATTGTCTATTGGGGGGAAGATAGTAGGTTTTAATTAGTCTGCCTCTTTTAATGAAAGTGGCTAATAAGACATTTGGAGACTGGCTAAATTTGGGCAAAAATGCTCTACTCATTACTATTACTAAATTACTTTAATCATCAATAAAATAATAAAATGTTAGCCAGGCCCGACTTGGATATTAGTAGGGCCTGAGGCAAGAGTGCAGATGGAATAGCACACACCATGAGAATCTAAATATTTAAAAAGTTACAAATCAATACAAGGAACTATTGAATAAAATATGCTGTACTCCCCTCCCATGATAGATACATCTTCACAATCACATTTCACATGCCCACGCACTGTTCACACTGCAAACAGCTGCCCCTTGGCCACTCTCAGGAAGACAGATGAGGGAAGAAAAGAGTTCAAACACTCAGTGGGGTTTCCCAGTTGTTGAGGCAGGAAACTGGAGTGCTCTGTGGTGAGATCATGGTCTAGAAGGGTGGCGGCAGCTTCGTATAGCCATCTCTGCTCAGCTTATAGGCATCTCACTTTTCTAGGCAAAAAGTGACTAGAGGACGGCCACTGGGGGGACCCTCCAGGATTCCAGATCTGTGGCAGAGGCCCCTCTGAGCTGGGTAAAGGGGGGATACTGAAGTTAGGATTTCCACTGAGCTCTTTGCTTAACCACTGAAACGTGCATGATTTAACCCATTGCCTAAAGAATCTAAGATAAAAGTAGTGTAAATTCATTCAGGCCAAAAAAAAAAAAAATATATTGTATGTTGGTTCAACTGGGCTGTGTCATCACTTGATGTCTGTGAATCTATGAAAGCAAAATCCTACTTAGAGAAAAGAATGATAGGTCTACCAGTCAATGAGATTTGGACCAAGAACAACAATCGCATAAAAACAGTCATACAACTATGTCCTGAATGCAAAGCGTCTTCAAAATGTTCATGGAAGTTGCATATTTGGAGAAAAACTGTGCATGAATTTCAAGTTTTTTGCATCACAGTAAACTTATGTCAAAAAGGAATCTATTTTGAGGCACTAAGAAGTAACAAACTCTATTAAAGCAACAGGAATTCTGCTATCACTGAAGCATGGATAAACACCAAATTTATTGTGAAGCTTGAGTGGAAGAAAGGTGAAATCACTGATGCTTTATGAAAAGTGTATGAAGACAATGTCTCGCAGAAATCAGAAGTTTTACAAATGGATGACTCATTTTAAGAAGGGTGACATAATGTTGACGATGAAGACTGCAGGGGCAGGTCATCCACATTGATTTGTGAGGAAAACATCAATCTTGCTCATGCCTTTTGAAGGGAACCGACGAGTTACAGCTCAAATAATAGCCAACACCATAGACGTCTCAACTGGCTCAGCTGAAAATTAAAGGTTAGCAAACTCTCCACTCAGTGGGCCCTGAAACCATTATAGCCAGATCAGCTTCAGACAAGAGCAGTTTTCAAAGGAAATTTCAACAAATGAGATCAAGATCTTGAAGCATTTCTTCAGAACTAGGAAAATTAGTCAAAGCTTGAGCAGAAAATATTCAGGAAAACATCACCAGAGTCTTTCTTTATCACAACAATCTTCCTTCTCATTTCTCTTGTGAAACACAAGTAATTTTGTCAGAGTGTCAGTCGGACATCTAGCCTGTAATATGGCTCTTTCTGATGTATTTTTGCTTTCTAATCTTTATATAAAAGATACTCATTTTTTTTTTTCAGTTAATACTGTAAAAAATTTGCATTGAAATGGTAAGATTCCCAGGAACCTCAGTTCTTTAGACATGGACAAAATGGCTGGTATGTTTGCTCACAAAAGTGTCTTGAACTAAACGGAGCTTATCTTGAGAAACAAAGTTTATGTTTTTTTATTTTTATCTTTTATTTCCATTTTTATGAAAATTTTTGTATAGCCCCTTAGTATAGCCCCTAGTGCAAAGTCTGAGAAAATATTGAAAACATAGGGTTGCTTTGAAAATAGATCAGCTGGTTTATACTGTTGAAAAAATATTGATGCTTTTACTGTTACCACTGTACACCACCTCTCCTTTCCTCCTCCTCACGGGCTACAGCAGGTTTGCAAATAGCATAGGCCAGTTTGCTTGCTTTGGCTGAGACGTGGGGCAAAGTGTGCCAAGTTGCCAGGAGTGAGAGTGATCAGCTTTTAGTTTTAAAAACGAGTATTCTTCAGTCTAACTATGACAAGTTGGTTACTCCATCCTGGGGCCTGACTCATTGAGGAGGTTACCCAACAGAATCAGAAATAGAAGAAGCCAGAGGCAGCTGCTACATGCAACGGTTAAGTGAAGGGACTCTGGACTGAAAGACTTGTAATTCCAGTTACTCTGCCTCAAGGGTATGAGGCTGAGATAAGATGACAAACTGCTGTATGTCATCTTGTTATTGTTTTCCGGCTGTCAAATGAAGTAATTAATAGTTTCCAACTCCAAGTTTAGAGTAAAAATAGTGAAAGTAAGTTATCAGCATGGTGCTCAATACAAAAAATAATCTGACGCCAACAAAACCTGTCTGAGAGAGCCCCAGGGGTTGCACTAGAAAGGCCAAACCCAGGTGGAGCACAGGGGCAATAGGGCTTGAGTCAGCAGCCAAAGCCAGAGTGACTGGTGGGGGGTGTGTGGAGACCAGGTCATGGGTTGGGCATGAGTGACCAGACCAGGGCAAGAGTGAGGCAAGGGGGGTGCAGGTGCTCTGTACACAAGGAGAACCGTGGAGACCAATGATGGCCTCTTGGTCAATGTAGGGCTCTTTCTGGATATCATATTATTCATTCTTTTTCTCTGGCAATAAAGAAATAGAATAGTTATTGTATAGAATTACAGGTATACTGGAATCCTGTGAAAGAATACATTATAGAAGTAAGAAAGAGAAGAAAAACTTGGTTAAAATTTAACCGATTGCCTCCCTTCAACATGTGACTCCAAAGTAGGGGAAAAATAAGACATGGTGTGCACATTGAACCTGGTAAAGTTACAGAGACCACAAGTTCCAAACATGAGACATGTTAAGTCACTGATCCAGCCACACACAGTAAATCAGAACCTCCATAAACATGTGCGCCTGGACAAGATTTGGATTGCCACTGTCCCATGTGGCTTATATACTCTTTTTTTTTTTTTTCTTTAATGTCTAATTATTTGAATTGAGGCTAACACTTAAAAATCAAGAGATTTAACCAGAAATATTAGGAATCCTGGCTTCCTAATAATAATGAAATAAAGTTCATAATAATGAAATAATGAAATTCATCAACTCTTTACCAGTGTCCCCAAGGCCAGTGATGGGCTTCTCCTCCTGAAGGGCCATGAGCATTGTTTGCAGCAAACACCCAGCGGTGCGAGTTGTGAAGGTTAGAGACAGCAGTTTGGAGCCTGTTCATACCCTTTCCATTGCAAAGTGGACTGTCAGAGCCAAAGTGAGACAAATATTTACAAACAAGAAACTTCAAAAGTGACAGAAATTCAACTCAGATACAAAGTGGAGTCTTGGGGGGAAGGAAGATTCCAACTTAAAACAGGGCTTGATCAAAAGCCAGCAAAGGTGGAATGGACTCGATGCCATGGAAGGAACATCAAAGATAAAAAAAGAGACAAGTGAATACCAGACAGAAAAAGAAGATCAAAGGAAAAGAGAGTGGCAGATTCTGGGACCTCATGTATTTAACATCAAAGCCAGCTTTCTCCAGGGATTCACCCAGTTGGAGCCCACCTGAGACAACATTAAATCCAGCAGGTTACTAAATGGACATTGTCATCCAGGACGCTGAGCCTGTGAGTGAAACTTTGCAATCTAATGCCTGCTTTCACTGGCCACTAAGATCAGTGAGGGGTACATGCGTGTCAAGAGAAACAAGAAAAGGAAGGAAAGAAAGAAGTTGGATTGTCAGCAAAGATGATGGGCAGAATCAAATTTGGGGAGAACATTTTTATCTAAATAAAATACTATGCATTTGTTGACTCTATTCTGTTTCAACTATACCTCTTGGAATCGCATATTAAAAAATGTGTAAAACATTATCTGTGCCTTTGAGAAACTTTTTTCAGGGGGATATTCCAAAATATTCAACATAAACTTGTTCACATAAACTTGTGATAAGCACCTATTGCTTATCAGGCACCCCTTTAAGTGCTTGAACTAGGTCGATGAAGAGGATGAAGATTCCTGTCCTCAAGGAGCTTGCGTTCTAGCAGGAAATACAAACCATAAGCTAAAAACATGACAAGTGAGTGAATGGCAGAGGAAGAAGGTGACACAGGCTATGGGAACAAAAATAGATCAGGGTAAGGAGTTTGGGAATTCAGGATGGAGAGAAGACATTGCAATTCTAGATGGACTGGTTAGGGTACCACCGAGATGGATCTTTGAACAAAACCTTGAAGGAAACAAGTGAGCTGGCCCTGCTGCTGTTCACAGAGCGCTGGCTCGGGGAACTGGGGTCCCCTACCTGTAACAGTTACGCTGCATTTTTTTGGCTTCCATCACCTCTAATCAAAAGCCTAAATAAGCCTCCTGATCTATCCTGTGCCCTGTAAATCCTTGTCAGTGATATCTTCCGAAGGACGATTATTATTTTTCAATTAAAAATCCTTCAGTAACTCTCTCTCTATTCAGCCCAGCATTCAAAGATCTTATTACATGATTCCAACTTACCTTGCTTATTTTATTAATAACTTAAAACTTTATGGTTTCCTATTCTTTTAGTCATTGGTGTGGGTGTCATCAAATGACTTTTTGTTTTATGAGCTGGGGTGGAAGGTGGAGATCCGTTCTGTCACCCTCTTTGGTTTCCTTCCTATATTTTTCTGCAATGCTCTGTTACTCAATGTGTGCTTCAAAATTCTGCCATCCCTTAAACTCCAATTTCCTGATTACTTTCCACAGTTATTTCCCAAATCCCGCCCACTCCTTTGTTTCCATAGCACAGTCTGTCTCCGCATTGTTCGTACCATACTTTGCCTTCCCTCAATCTGTTGGAGGACAGATTTGTGTGTAGTGACTGGCCCTACTTTTCTAGGGAGAAGAAACAGTGTATGACTTATCCTTAGTTCCACCACAGGGCCTGGAATCATGCCTCATAGAAAGGAAGACGTCCACAGCTCCTCAGTGAACTGAATTTGTACTGAGAATTGGAATTAACTTCTGCAAGTGTTTCTGAGAGTTGATAACAGAGTATTAAGAATAAAAGAGTTTTTGATTAAGTTTAGCCAAAAATGACGGGTGGGATGAGCCAGATTTTGTTTGGAAAGTCTGTGGCAATGATTAGCTGACAATAAAGGAATGAGCACATGATCCAGAGGAAGCTACTTTTCAGCTCCGTCACCCATACGCTGAAGGCCCCTCTGTGCAGACTGCGCACCCCGAAATGTAATCTCGACTCAGCATCATCAGAATCTACTACTTAACAAAATAACTGCAGAGTCTGAGTAGAAACACGCAGTTGTATCATTGGCTTCTTCAACAATAAAATCACTGACAAATGTAAAAAATAATAATAATAATTATTATTATTTTGATCTCTAAAAACACACAAATCATACATCATACGTATATAGCACGTGAAGTTCCAATAAATGGAAAGATGAGAAACTGTCAATTCTAAACCACATAGATAATTGGTTGATGCTGCCTCAACGTGAGAACCTGTGTGGTAGTTTGAGGGTGCAGAGGCCTTGAAGCCAGGCTTCTGGTTAACTCATTTGCTGTCAGATGAATGAACCAACGGACAGAGTTCAAGAAGACCAATGTCAGAAATTTGAAACAGGGCCAATCAGAGGCCAGCTGAACCAAGCAGGAGAATAGCTTGAAAATGACCAATATCCAATTTTTGCAAACCTATTTTATTTGCTAGTCCTTCCGGCTCATGCACAGCCATAACCCTTTTTTTTTTAATTTTTATTTTTTTTTGCAGTTTTTGGCCGGGGCTGGGTTTGAACCCCGCCACTTCCGGCATATGGGGCCAGCGCCCTACTCCTTTGAGCCACAGGCGCTGCCCTGTTACATTTGTACAGATGGTTTGATGAACAAACACACTATAAAGCAATATTTTAATTTTTACTAACGAAGATTTGATAAATCAGATAAAAATATTATGCAAATGATCTGAAAAATACGATTATTAATAGAAGTAAGTGGAGTATAACAAGTATAGTCTACAAGTATTTGTGAGATATTTAGAAAAATCAGTAATTAAGAAAAACATCAATACAAGAGGCAAATTCCTCCACATCTATAATTCTACGTACAATTACAACCTCAAATTCTCAATGACTTAAAATATCTAAAAATATAAATTAGATTTAAAATCCACAGTCACATTCAAATGTGCATAAGTACAGTGTTGCTTCCTTCCTCTCCCTAACTGGATTCAACATGTTCATTAGCCCCTGTTTCCTCTCATGGCAGAAAAGGATAACCCTGATGATGACTAATGAACACTTCACGCCTATTTAAAATTTAGCACATTTTAAATTGTGTAATTTAGTAGGTTGTGTTGTGTGTGTTCCACTCCTTCCCCTTCTCCAAGGTAGATCACTAGCGGGTGGCCCGCGCTTTGTCCTGCATCAGTGGAGGCGTGTCATTCCCTGGGCCCAGTTTAGGGGCAGGCAAATAAGTGTCAGCTTCTGCTGCTATTGTCTTTGGACCTGCTGTGGCCGAAGGCTGTAAGGGGTAGTCACCTGGACGCTCTCAGACACCCAAATCCTGCTACCAGAACTTAGCACACGCCTGAAGGCCTCAGCCCGTCATACCACTCCTCCTCCTCCGGCTCTCCTGGGCCTGCTCAGCAGCCTGCCCAACACTGCTAGACTGACCGGGTCCCTGTGAAACAGCTCTTATCCCCTTCTGTGCCCCTGGCTTCAGCAATTGCTAACCTGCCTCCCCTCCAGCTGTTTTACTCTGGGGCCACGATGAATTTGAGACAACTCTCACGGGTTTGTAGCCATCACAGCCACGGGAATGTGGGCAGAAGTGCCTTTCTGTGTTTTCTAAGGTCTACAGTGTGACCTCCATCTGCATCTCTCCAACCCTCTTCCAGCTTCAGTTTTCCAGACAAAACCAGAGAGCAGGACCTACACTACTAACTGATTTCCTACCCTCATCCAATTTCTCCACGGCTGCTCATCCAGACCATGTCCTCCATACTGCTTGGCTTCTGAAAAAGCCCTTTCTTCTGAATCCTTCAAGAAGTATAGCTTGGTATTTAAAAAGGCAATAGTATTTTTTTCTCTTTCTTGTCTAAATATTTTATTGTCTTTTTTTTTTTTTGAAACAGAGTCTCACTATGTCACCCTCGGTAGCATGCCGTAGAATTGCAGCTCACAGCAACCTCAAACTCTTGGGCTTAACTGGTTCTCTTGCCTCAGCCTCCCAAGTAACTGGGGCTACGGGCACCCACCACAATGTCCAGCTATCTTCTAAATATTTTCCTGCGAGCAGTATTTTCCTAAATCATAACTGAGTGAAATAGAGCAATAAAAGTGTTATGCAAAAATTCAGGGGAGTGGCCAACAATAAAAATTTCAAAACCTAAAGTTATCATTAAATATTTCAAATTATAAAAATGAATAAGGAAAAGAAATAAATGTTCAATTGTATTGATAATTTTTCTATTACAGATTGGATTTCTGCAAAAATTATAAATGAAAAATTTATCATTTTTTGAAAATGTAAATGAATTAATCAGAAATTTTTGTCCATGGTAATAAATCAACAAAAAATATTTTATAACTTATAACTTATTGAATAAATATTTTTATAAAGTATATGTGGAATGAAGAAGTTCGTTAGTTAGTTTAATTTTTCCAGGTTATTTTATAAGATTTATGAGCAACTACTAGAGTAAAACTTTCTCAGTTGTCCTCCGAGATGAGATTTGATTAAATCTAAATACTTGACAAAAGAAAATTAGAGCTTAAATTTATTTACTTCTTAAAATATGAATGTATATATGTATTTCAATCAAAGGAAACATGAGTGGTTCAAGAAGAATCTGTTAATTTATGATCTAATAATGCAGTTCAACCCATTAGTAGATTAAACATAAAATATCCTATATTCTGTCAAATGGATTTTTGAAACACCGAAGGATAAAACTAGTTTTTCATTTCTATTTTAAATAAACAAATAAATACAGTGTAAAATGAAAGCAAGAGATTACCTTCTTTATCTTTTTAATATGGAGTCAGATCAGTGTTACATGTACAGGCGAAACTTACTAAATGCAGAATACAAATGCCTACATACAGTAACTAAGAAAATGCCATGAAGGCTATGCTGAACAGTTTGATGAGAATACTTCAGATTGTATATGAAAGTAGCACATTGTACCCCTTGATT